>JAUUDW010319988.1:0-13407 GCA_032361385.1 Panulirus guttatus
CTAGTTCTATGCAGTTTTTAAATGTATTTAGGGGGACTGGAGTTAAAGACCTTCATGAGGCTGTATCACTCTGACATTGTGGAACAAATGAATTGTTTTTTCTAAGGCTTCGTCTGTACGAAATAACACGCTCAAATTAAACTTGCCCTAGGAGATAAGCTTACCCGAAAATGCGTAGTGGTACTCGGTGGCCTTGCTCTTGCAAACGCGATATAAGCTTTAGCGCTTTTGTAGTTGGTTATACCAAGATTCAAAAACTGATTACTGTAACAGCTAACTTCTAAATGGAAAAGATGTGTGCAGCTTTGCGACGAGGGCCATTTATGAGGTTTGTATAGGTTTTTAGAATTATCGTGAACAACTGACGAGCGTGTTTAAGATTTTTCGGATGGTGGTTATAACAACGTTGACTGCCTTAATGACTCTTTCAGTTGATAAGCCTATATCCTTTATAATCAGTAAACTAATGACTGCGGCTGCCCTTATAACACAATGTGTTCACTCGAAATAGGCATTTCCTTTTTGGAACACTATTTAGCAAGTATTCAACAGTTCCAACAAACAGTTACAAGACAAAAGATGGATCTTAACACTTTCTTCATTTTGCTGTTATTTTCTTAACATTTTTGTGCAGCAGCAGGAAAATCTATCTGGTGAGTTTGAAAAGGCTGTAGCGCAGCTTTCTAGTACGTGACAATAACAGAAGACATGGTGAACGGGTTCGGGGCAGTAATAAAAGCTTTGAACCCGCTTGATTATGGTCAGGCGTCTACCGTCCAACACACTCGGGAAAACATGTTCTGAGGAGAATGCTTTTTTCCTTCCTGCACTTGGCATGTTGTTTCAGAACCTACATAAACGTTATTAACGGTTATAGTAAAGTCTGAGAGATTTAGGTTTGTAGGTCAACCGGAAAAGCTGCCCTGATGAGATTTGATCAGCTGCAATAAGCCTGGTTCAGATAAAGTCTTCCGACCTGGATGATTGTCAAGGGGAGGATTATTCTTTTCATCTTTGCAAAGTAGGTCAGCTGTTTCGAGAAGATAAAGAACAAAAGTGTTTCAGTATTAAGAAGTTCATGTACATACAAGCCTTTAAATGATGAGATTCTCATAGCTACAAAATTTCTTATATTACGTATATACCTTTCAACAGCTTGGTCGACCAGCAACCCAAACCAACAGCCTGGGCTCAGCCTGGGCTGTGGAGGTAGAAATCCCCCGTAGACTTCACCAGGTATTCACCAGTCTGAGAATCTGCAGTTATAGTGTTGAACGATCGTACCACATTGGTTCGAAGCAGACTTAACTGGTTGTCTCTGATGTGTACTGAATCCGCTATCTTACTAAGCCTCGATTTGCGAACTATAATAAATAATTTTGCCGATTGAAAAGCAAGGAAGGGATTCTTAATTTTTAACGATATATCTTATTTTAATTTTTTTTCCAAAATACATTCTTTCTAGGAATACATTTTATATTTCATTGTATGATAAATCTACAGGGCCTCCATAAGTTTGACTTCTTCCAGGGTTCATACAGATCTGTCTGTCTGTCTGTCTGTCTCTCTCTCTCTCTCTCTCTCTCTCTCTCTCTCTCTCTCTCTCTCTCTCATATACACACGAGTTTCTATCATGCAATGGTTAGGGTTACTGATCATAAGTCAGCACGGGCCCGACACATGGGTTCCAATCCTTGGCTCAGCTGTTGGAATACACCCAACCTAGCAGTTCATCCTCCCTTTGAGGCTGGTCGATACATGAGTACCTCACCCAGGCTGCGGCATGTGTGTGTATGAATGTGTGTGTGTGTGTGTGTACATATATACACACACATAGCAGTAGAGACACGGTACGTGTACACGACGTTACTAGACGGGTCAACACGGGTGTAAAAGTCTCTCCCGTAGCACACAAATAGCAATCACACAACAGCGCATTGGCTTCCATCATTTGTTTTCTCTTTGATTACCTTTCATTTTCACTCCTGGTACATGACTCTGGCTGTGAACATTTAGAAATATACGGGAGTGAACAGAGGTGAAATGGAAGTTTGCGCGTGAATTTCCAAGTATGTTTTACCTGAGCTAAAAACCATCAATAAGCTCGTTAAGAAACTCATTCTAAAAAAGAGAAAAAGTCAGTCAACGTAAATTATCAAAACCATACAGTTGTGACCATATCCGTTAGAGGGAGGCTGGATGAAGGGGATCTCAATGACTTTTCATTTGGAGAAGAGACCAGACTATTTAAGGACGATTCAGGTGACACAATATTGTAAGGAAGTCATTATCAGTGATAAAGAAAACATGTAAAGAAGCTACAATAGATGGACGAAAAAGTTAAGTAATTGAGGAATCAAATCAAGGATCACGATAAAAATCAGATGAAATGGAAAACAAACTAAGGAACTTAGGATATATCTAAAAGGATTATCATAACAAACCCGAAGAGAATTGAAGAAACTCAGACAGAAGATAACTAGAGGACAGGATGTGCATCTCGTGGAGAGATCAGAGAAAAGAGCTTGGGAGAAAAATCACAGAAAGTTCCTGGAACAGCAGGATGTGACTATAATACAACAGACCAGAAACTGATGAAAAAGGACAGGAAAGAAGGGTAAGATCTGGGGCTGAAGAACAGAAGATAGCGATTGATGCTACGTAGCAGGAGTATGGGACATTGAAACATAGGGCCATAGTGAATTATTAAGTGGATACCTCATGATGTCTTCGGGGTCTTCATCTCCACAGCCCGAGCCAAGCCCAGGCTGCTGGATTGGGTCGTTGGTCGACCGAGCTGTTGGAGGCCGCAGCACTCTGGCCCACATAGCCCCCACAGCGTGGATTGTTTGGTACACTTTGTAGGTACTTGTCCAGTGAACTCTTGAACTTCTGTACCGTGCATCCTAATACTCTTTCTGATGGTAGCTGGCAAGGTTAACAGGTTAACGTTCAAGAGTTTTGGGCCCCGGATGTTTAAGGTGTTCCCTCTTTTTTGTGCTTATCGCACCTTTGGATTTCAGAAGTAGTATCTTACAAAGTCCTCCATGCCTGTCGTGTCTGTTTGATGTTATTTTCAAATGTAAGTTGGGAACCAAACCTAATAGAATTTTCCAGTTATAGATAATGATATACGTCTCCCGTTTGCGCTCCAGGGAGCATAGCTTCCGTGATTTCAGTCGTTCCCAGTAATTTAGTTCCCTTTTTCACAATACCATGGGCTGGGAAAGATATCTAGTCACTTTTTAAATCCACAATTTCGCTCACCTTGTAGGGTGATGTTACAACGCAACAATAGTCCAATTCGTGGGAAAATTTTTCCTTGTCTTGAAGGTCCGCAGGATCCAGCCTGCTAGCCTTCTGCAAGAGGCAACCGTTGTTTTGTTATGTTCGCTGAAGGTTAGGTCGTTAGACATTATTACTCCAAGGTCTTTCAGGTTATTCATCTGGTTTATGGGAGCGTCTGAGTCTGTCCGGTAATCTGTGTTCTTTCTGACTTCTTCCTTTTCCCCATACCGGAGTTGAAATTTATCTCCAGTGAAAAATCTATTCTCGATCGCCCAGTTAAAGACTTCGTTCATGTCACTTTGTATCCTGTTGGCATCCTCTACTCGTATTAATGTGATTTTCATACTTCCACTTATATCATCTGCAAAGGACGATATAAAACTGTAGCTCGCATTTGCGTCAACGCCAAGTTTAAGAATAAAGAACAGCAGGGTGCAAGTGCAATTCCTTGGAGGACTGAGCTTTTTAATATGGAGGCACTGAATAAGGCATGGTTTACAATTACGTGTTGCGATCTTATTAGTTAAAAAGTTGTATAACAAACTCCCATTTTTTTCGGTTATTTCCTTCTTTCGCAATGTCACATTTGTCAAATACTTTAGCAAAGTTTGTGTAAACCCCGTCACCATTTTCTTTGTTTCTCCAACATAATGGTCCAGCACATGAAAGAGGGAAGATCTTTCCGCCCCGTAACCATGTTGTCCTGGGTTATGCAGATTGTTCACTTCTATAGATTCCGTCAGCTTGCCTCTTAAGGACGCTTTCTAAGATTATAATGATGTGCGATGTTAATGCTATTGGTCGACAGTCTCTTGGGGCAGCTTTGCTTCCACCTTTGTGAAGTGGGGCGATGTGGGTCAGTTTCAGACTCTCGGAAATGATGTCAGAATCTAGACTTATTCTCCAGAGGATATTTAGTGCTCATATTAGAGGCGTCTTGCATTTCTTTATGAAGACAGACTTCCATGAGTCGGGGCCTGGGTCTTGAGTGCATGAGCAAGCATGGCCCTCTCGAAAATTGTGTTGAGAAGGTGGTATCTGCTAAGACTACTGTTGAGGAAGAAGTCTGTTGGGTTACATATTTTGAATGTTGTTTTCTGCTCGATGAATACCTATTCATATTGCCATTCTGGAATCTTACTCAGCTCTTGGTAGTCTTCTGTACAGTTACCATTTTCTGTTTTGAGTGGGTCAACGGACTTTGCGTTCTGGGTTTGCGTTTTGCTTATGAGTTGGACTATTTTGGGATATTTCTTATTTCATTATTTCTTTTTCCTTCTGGTTTTACTTGTGTTTCATATGACATTTTTAGCTTATAGTCTATGTCCGATAATTCACTTGATAGGTTTACTATCCTTTGCTGTGAGAGCTCTTTTTAAAAGATCTGCAGTACTCTAAACCATCTGTGCTTTCTTCTCGCTGTTGCATGTTTGGAGCATCAAAGTGGTCATGGCATTTACACATTCCTTCTTTGCTTTGGTACCCAACAGGGTTTCCCATAGCGTCGCATGCATCTCATTCATCAAATCCTCCCAGTGTTTCCGTTTACTATTATCACTGAAGTTCCTAAGAACACCTCTTCTGTTTCGTGCGTTGAGACTAGGCGGTGTAGCATCCAGGATTGTTTTTACTTGTCAGGTTGTATCAGATATGGGGTGTTTGACATAATAGGTCCACAGTATTTGTGAAGATGAAGTCCAGAATGTTATTTCCTGTAGTTGGTTTTATCTTTTATCTGAGGGACAACTTTTCACAAAGTTTGAATAAATATTTTTAGCAGCTAGTCTTCCGAGCTGCTTCCAGTGTCAGTGTTCTCCGTTACAATGTTATTTCCTGCATGTCTCCATTTAATGAGAAGTGGGTTGAAGTCTCCGAAGACAAGGATATGTGGTAATGAGTCTCCGAGGAGGTTGAGACATGATTCTACTTTTCGTATATGTTCAGAAAACTCATGAGGCTTTTCATCAAATGACCTACAGATCAAAGCAATGACCAGGTTTAGGCTTTCATTCTTGACAACGAGCCCTTCTACAGCGTTGTTTGAGGAGTTTATTCTTGTTAGTGTAGCTACTATATACAGTCCAACTCTTCCACATGATCTTATAGTCCTGTCGTACCTCTGTAGGTTATAATTTGGGATCCACACCTCATTATTCATATGGTCTTTAGTGTGTGTTTCAGTGAAGGCCACAAATACTGCACTTGACATCGTAGATGGCACGAGGAGGGGCCGTACTATTCGAGCTGATATTTGGTAGCAATTAATGTTGTTGTCACTAGAAATTATTTTTCTCTTCAACATATATTTCTGAGAACTTTACTGAGCGAGACATAATCGCTTGAAATTCGCCAGCGTAACTGGCCCGAGAAAAAAAGGGTAGTCGCTAGATGGCATATTTCCTGGCCAGACAACACTTCAGTGGAAAAATAACTAAAATGGTAACACTGTCTCTGACATACGTCCCTTGTTCCCTTCCCCACAGGTATTTTTCTGTCCACTGAAAGTCTCCTCCTTATTCCTACCTGAAGATCTTGCTTGCTAACCAGGCTCCTATGTGGTGGTGCCAGTTGCTTGATGATGGTCTCGATACACACAATCCACCCGTCCTTTTCTCGTATTTGAATGGGAGCTCACTCTCTCATAGGCAATCTAAAATTTTGCGACACCTGATCCCCCTTCTCTGAGCCCGCGTTGTCTCTCGGGTAGGCAGTTTCTTCGCAAGTTATCAGCCAGTTGCTTCCTGATGATCCTTTTTAATATTTTACAGACCACATTCGGTAGCACTGAAATTAAGAACGATGATGAAATGAGAGGTAAATAGATTGTAAGTCACTGATGGTTTTTGGAGCCGGAAGAAAACTATATTCGGCTAAAGGGTAAAGGGTGTAGAAGGAACAGATAAACATGACACGTACAATTTCTGAGGTAAAAGATAACAGTGAGAACTGTGAGATACAGCGATGGTGTAAGAGGAAGATCAGTACCTGCAGTATGGAATGTAGGCAAAAAAGGTACTTTTAAGCATGCTAAAGAACTTACAAGCAAGGAGGAATTTATAGGGATATTCGTCAAAGATCTTTGAATATGATAAGAAGGCAAAAAACAGGGAACATCAAAACAGACTGGAAATCAATGCACAGCCGCAACAACCGCAGAGGCCAAGAATGTTACGTAATACTAATGAAAATAACATATTTGATGGCGGACGGCCTAGTTGTTACATGTGGAAAGGAACTACAGTTCGACGCTCTAAATAGGATAAAGAAACGCGATATCGGGGAAACAGTGGGGACGAAACTTACCTATGGGATAAGATCTAATTTAATACATGATGAAAAGGAAGGAAAGAGGAGACTAAAGAGGAGGAGGATTGGCCCATGTAATAATATTATTGGACTGCCTATCAAAACAGTACATAACGCTAAGAGTAACTGAAGGAAAGATTTGTAGAGCTGTGCTGCTTATTGATAATCCTTCAAAGACAATGATAAACCAGCACAAAATATACAAAGACAACGATGAAGGAACATGAAGCAGCGAGACATGTAGTCCTCACAGATGACAAAGTTCTGATAATGTAGGATTTTATATTAAAAAAATGGACTAAGGGAAATTACGTTATCAAGGAGACACAAATTCTAAGAGAGAATAAAATGAAACTTTCTTGTATTACAGTGTCACTGAGCACACTAGAGTCTCAGAGGCTGATATACCATCACTGCTAGAAATTATGTTTACATAAGCAGTATTAACATCGAAATTGAAAATACCACGTGTGATACGCCAGATGAAATAAGTGATCACGTAATGCCTGAGTTTGATCACGTGGTAAATGAGAACATGAAACGTATCACAGAGAAAACCAGACTCACAGAGGAGACATTGTCATGAAAATGACACGGAGCTATTAAGAGTTTCTTTGAGAAAACATACTTGGAAATGGAATTATGTAACCATGATGCAGATCATCGTCGTTCTGTGAAATATACAAAGGAGTAGGAATATGGATGCCTTTAGCCGCAAATACAGAGAGGAGGTTAAAAATGAAGAGATGTCGTTCAATAAAGATGTCAAAGAGGACCTGTAGGCATCGTTACAGCCAACCAACATTTGAAAGGCATGAGAGAACATGGAAAAGTTTAACTGGATAAGAATAAAGAAACAGAGAAACTTTGAAAAGAATATCGTGGACAAGGGAAGAGATAACCCAAAACTTTTTTTTAAATAAATTCGTCAGGAGTATTGTCAGTTAAAGAGCAGCTAATCAGGCTAAGGAATTCAGAGGGAAAAGTTGTAGATGATAGAAAGATAGGCAAGGGCATATGTTAGGGGCTAACTAATGAATTCGAAAGTTGTGACCACGGTGGAAGACTCTACTGCCTCAACTATAGTGGGATGGAATTAGGAGGAGGTCTTAAAAATCAAAAAGGATTGAAATTGATGGAAAAGACGTACGGCACACAGCTAAAGGGTTCTGAAGCATATAAGACTCACTGTTCGGTTAGATTCTCCAAATGTCCTAAGAAAGCGTGCAGATACGCTCGACCCGTTTGAAATGTTCAGTGTGTCGCTGGGAAAGGTAAAATGACAAGAGAGTGAGAGATGATAAATGTCATACCCATCCTTAAGAAAGGAGACTGGGAAGTTGAGCCGAACTATAGACCTGTCTGTAAAAAAATCAGGAAACAACTGGTTAACAACCTGCAAAGAAGAAACTATTTAAGCGAGAGACAACACGGTCTCAAAGAAAGGAATTCAGCTGCTGCAAAAGATTTAGATTTCTAAGAAAGGGTGAGCTCCCTTTCAAACAAAGAAGGATGAGTGGACTGTGTAACCAGACTACCAAAAAAATATTGACACCACCACACAGGACACTTGTGAGCAACCAGAATCTACAGGCAGGAATAAGGAGTAGATTCTTTAAGTGGATGGAGATTTACCTGTGGGGAAGGAAACAAAGGAAGTATGTCAGAGGCAGTGTTACCAGTCTAGCTATTTTTCCGTTAAATCTAGTAGCTTTGAAGTGTTGCCTGGCGGGAAATTCAATTGCTATCAACTATAAGCTTTAATAGTACGGCCTCTTCCCGTACCATCTACGTATTCACTTGCTCCATTCATATTTGTTCCTGCTCCTGCGCTGCAACTGCTCTCACCTACGTCTTCACCTGAAAAGAAAGACTACGCAATACTCGGCAAGCTGTAGCGTCACATGATTGCTGTGTGGCCGTTGGCAACTCAAGGGTAGGCAGTTTTGATAACTGTTTCTTTCCCTACACCTCGAAGCTTTGGAACTCTTTCCAAGCTCATGTCTTTCCCAATAATTATGACCTGGCACATTTTGAAAGATATATTTTTCACTTCATCCACAATTCGCAAATACTTTCCCTTTTCTCTTATCTTTTCCCTTTCATAATCCTCTCTATAGTTCAATTAAGGCCTGGCCTTGATGTGGACTTTTGTCCGTGACCCCTGCTGCTACCGAATCAAACTCTAAGCCCGGCGTCTCTTTTTGTCCTCGATTATATTATATCAGTATCAACTGAACCACGTATCCACGATGCCTAAGCCTGGGAACACAAAAAAGTTCAGAAATGAATAGTTAAAGGATCCTGCACTAAAAAACTGGATTACAGAGAGAAAGAAAGGTAGTGGCGAAAGCGTACCACAGTGCAAATATTGCCAATGTGTTCTACATTCTAAATTCAGTCACCTGAAAGCTCTTCCTCTTACTGAAATACACGAAACAAATGCCGCAGAATTATTTGTTGCTAGACAGCCTGTGCTACCATTTCGACCTACCAAAAAAATCTGTGAGGATAGAATGACTGAAATGCGCATGACATTATTTATTGCAGAGCACACGTCAGTATTAACTTGTGACCAGCTGAGGAGTCTATGCAAACATGGGTTCTCTGACGGTAAAGATTCATCACTAATTCAAATCCAGCGACTAAAGTGTAGCTGTATAATCATGGACATTCTGTATTCTCATTTTGTGAATGACATGAGGATAGCCATACCAGTCTTTTGCTAGATTAATTCACAGACATCATAATTTGTGTCAGCCTTCCTTAGTCTTTCGGTCTTAGAGGAACGCAATGCGGATTGTCCAGTGGTTACTTTGAAGGATACGTTCAATTATGTTCGGACTATACCTGCATAACCTAAGAGGGATTGGAGCTGATAATGCAAGTGTAATGACTGTTGTTAATGAAGGTGTGTGCGAGAAGTTGAGAACTGAGGCTCCAAGTGTGATTTTAGTAAGGTGTGTGTGTGTCAGTCACTGCATGGGCCAAATGCACAGTGAGAGTGTATGTGGTCTTAGAATTATCTTTAACACCCGAAAAGGTGTTAAAGATTTTTCGGTTGGCGGATGTAGCTTGAGGTCGACGGCCTTAATGACCTTGGCAGCTGATAGGCCTAAAGCCTAAACAACCAACCAACCAACCAGTCACTGCTGCTCTCTGTCTCAGCTGCTACTGCAGAAACTTTGCCTGGAATGCTTGGAACTTTTAATACCCGAGACATAGAGCTGGTTTTCTAGGTCATTATCAAGACAAGCAGCTAGCAAGAAGGTGTACAACATAAATAACGAAGGTCATGACCCACTGAAGATAGTTCGAACTTGTCAAACTCGGTGGCTTTCCACTGCAACCGTTGTTGAAGGAATTGAGAAGCAGTGCCTAGAGCTGAAGGCCCACTGTGATAACGTTCGCCACAGTGAGAAGTGCTACACAGCTGAACTGTTATACGCGATGTATGATGATGGCGCTAACCTGGTCCACATATATCTTTTGTTGTCCCTTGCAAAATACGTTCAACGAGTCAACAAATCATTTGGATCCAGTCATGCAGCTCCAACAAAACTGCTAAGGCCGCTAGTTCAGCGAGTAGTCTCTAATGTTTTCCTTCTTCGGGGGCAACATTGAAGATGTCCTGCATCCCCCACCTTACCCAGGGTATCAGTTCGAGAAGGAAGCGGAGCTCTTGGAAGAAAAAGGCAATCCTGCTGAGAAAGCGAACACACTGAGGGGCAGGTGCATTAACTTTGTGACCGCACTAGCGAAAAAACAAATCGACGAAGACTACCTAACAATGTCAAATTCTCGAGAAGATGTGCCTTCTCCCTACCAACAATCCACATCATAGTATTAAAGACGTTATATACCTCTGACGGAACTACAATAGGTACCCTTGGATGATAATGATGTCACTGAAAACCAGTGGAAGGATCTTATTCTCATCAAATGGAAAGAAGTTACTCAGATTGTCTTGTTCTGGAGTGGAGTCAGCAAGTACAGAGATGAATTAGATTCAAACCCATTCAAGGAACTGGCAGACTTTGCTGTATCAGGTCTTGTTCTGCCTCACCGAGAGGAAGACGAGAGAATACCCAGCCAGTTGAACATTTTGAAAAAGCAACTTACGAAACCGAATAGAAACAAAAATGGCAAAATGCAGTTCTGGCAATAATTGCTGGACTGAAAAGGACTGCAAGATCTTGCTCTGATTATGATAAACCAGCAAGCATTGCGAGCTTGATTGGAACCAACAAAGTCTACAGTAGCGATGACCTGCCTCAGCCATCAGTGCCCAGTAAGTCTGGATGAGAGGAAGCCGAAGAAGAGGAGAATTACTCTGAGCATCTAATCTTTTGACTAAATATATAATGCAAATGTTTCTGTATATAAGTAAAATACGGTACGAAATATTACCTGTCAGCGAACGCACGAATTATTTCTAGCACATATCATGAAAAAAAACAATACATAGCATTATAGGTTATATTTCATGTTCTTCCCATACTAACTTGTTTAAAATCTGACGAATCTATCTTGATGGCAATAGCCTTTACTAAATGATAAGCTTTAGGAAAAAAAGAATGCTATATTTTCCTCTTTAGCTGTTGAATGAATATGTCTAAAATCATTCCCTGCCTACAGAACGTTTCATCCTCACGACCATCGTTATGCCAGGAAGACTTCACCACAGCTTCAGCATCAGGAGGAAGCTGATAGAAAACCAGACCAAGATAAACCAGGAAGAGTGTATACAAATGAAGCACAAAACAGAACACCTTGAATCCCAGGTCCATCAACAAACATCATAGATTGACTTTAGGACCGAGACCTATAATCGTGATAAACACATCTTCACTTTTTCAAAGTTTTCTCAAAAGCCAGATCATTAAAAGCTAAACATATCTTACTACGGCATCATCACCCTGCCAGCGTACCAGGTCAGTGTTCTAAACCTTTCAGTCTTCCACCTGACCAGAGAACAGCTGCCACAACTATGGCCTGAAACCAAGCATGACAAGACTAAGAAGATCGAACATGACATTCTGTAGAAGCCACACGGTAACTCGTCTCTAGTGACCCGTAAGAGCGAGTGCGTTCCGGGAGCCCTTGGCAACGTACTCACGAGTGCAAAATCCTCGACACTGAACCGTAAAAAGCCGCAAGAAAAAAAAAAAGACAAAAAATCACCCCATCCAGGAAGTTATCATCTGCAAGCAGACAAAGTGAAACTTGACTCAATCTGTGATACATGGAAAGTTCCTATGATTCACCAGCGAATCAAAAGAAGAACTGGACATCAGTGTGATTCAGCATACGGAGTGCCATCACTTAACTCCCATGACTGAATACTACATTCCCGGCTCCTTGTACGGTAACATGATGACCCATAAACCCAGCTATCTTCTCCGTCCCACCCAAAAGTTACCTCACCCTACACGCAGTACGGCAGAGCAGCTTAACACAAGCATAACCAAACACATGAGAGGAAAGTTCGTGGTAAATTCAACAGACGGCCTTCTGGACATTTCTGAGCTCTATATGTGCTGTCACCAAATGTGGGGAAGTCTTTTTCAACAATGCGTCGCCTTAACCTGCAATCATAATCATCTGGGACTCCATCTATAGTCATCCTGAACTTCAAGTTCCCAACCTCCTTACATTATCTTTCGGAAAATTTCCTCCGTGCTTGCTTTCCTCAAGCTTGATTTGGGCACAATGGTGGATCCTCATACCTCCAGACGGAAAGTGCAGCGATGGGTAGCCTAAAAGGACAAACCATCTCTTATTTTTACATATGCCATCTTGAAGACGTTCATGAAGATCCTTCCAGCCACCTGCTGCCGAACGTGATTGATGTTTTCCCTGTGGTCAGAGAGACTATCTTGTACACCTTCAAGAGAATATGGACGATAATCACTTTTAAGATTCACTTATGAACTAAACAGTATCAACCACCTCTCTTTCTTAGACGCTTGTTGACGGCAGCAGTAGGTTTACACCAGTCTAAAAAGAAAAAGAAATACAAAAATGGGGAAAATGTGGGACGAACCTTCTAAAAACAAGCGACGTGCCAGGCTCAGCGAAAGATAATCTTTAACAACAACAACTTACTTACAATCTGCTGGGTTCTACCATAATACCACTGGCGAGTGTCCTCGAAGATACACGACTGGTTATTAAGACCTTCCTACAATGCTTCAGTATATTCTTTAAGTTGGACTTGCTATACAACGAACCCCAACGCTTATATCATGCCCTCACCATCAACTGATTCTTCAGCACAGAAGCACCAAAAGATATTCTTCTCTTCCTGCTCATCATCAACAGAACTCTTTAAATGAGACAAACAACCTCACGGGAACACCACATAAGATTGTCTACAGTAACCAGATGTCCTCAACTCACAAGACAGATGAAAGGATGCTCCTGATGTCATCAACAACACTACCTGCACACAACCTAGCAACCAGCTCAAGCCTGTAGTCTATTGCAAGTGCAAGAACATGAAGACTCAGAATTTCGTCATAAATAACTTCAAGCACAACCAGCATCCACTCCAAATCTCCAACGTGATTTATCAGTTCATTTGTCACCTAGGTTTTAAACTACTTCATAACAAAGAGTTTGAAGGACCCACCACTACCAGACAGACTCATCCGCCTCATATCTATGTATGTACTGTATATGTTTAAACCGCTATATCAAAGTCGCACACTAAATACTAACACAAGAAAAAATACCTAACAAGACAGTAGAGGGTGAAGTCAGCAAACAGACTTCTGGGTATTTAGATACATCAAGCACCATTACACTCCA
>JAUUDW010320098.1:0-13407 GCA_032361385.1 Panulirus guttatus
CAGTAACTATATGTTATGTGTCTTACTAGGCTATGATCGCCACTACCATTTTTTGATAATTTGGCAATGGAGCTCCTGGGTAAAGGCCTAAGATCTTTTAATCTCTAACTTTTCTTTTCCTACAAGGCCCACACATGCAATGCGAGCGTGTATGATCTCAAAATCAATCAAGTCCCAACTTTATCTAATTCACAGAACTTTTGAAGAAAAAAAAAGTAACTTCAAAGCCCATCCCAAACAACAGTTATAAAACAATCATAACTTTACCTCGGGCCACCTGGAAGGCACTGAATTGACACAATTCCTCCATCCAACCAGATATATCTCCACGTAACAGCAACCAAGACTTCTGCGATGGTGGCCCAGTATCAAGCTAAGCTTTACACCGAATGTGTGCAACAAATTCCTCTTTAGAAAACATACAAAGATGATGTCTACTTGTCTCTCAGCATTATCTCAGCGTAGCTTCAGATTTTTGGACTGCCTCTTGTTCCCCCTTGTTAGAGAGATTCATAACACCATTTATCTATAACCTAACTACGGTCGTGGTACTAAAAAACCTCCTTCCTATGTTAATATTGCAGTCAGCAATCACTAAAAAACAGAAATGCCATTTTCACTGTCGCATGATATTATTCACATTGTGATTATATATATTTAATGCTAAAGAACTAAGGGCAAATTAAGCATCGACTTACCCGAAACAAACTGTTTACTGCCAAGTCGTGAGGGTCGTCTTCAATCAACTTCCAGTTTATCCTCCTTCATCATCAGTATCGACTTCCTCGTTATTTCACACGGAAACACATGAAAATACATATTCAGATCTATTTCTGCCTACTTTCGAGTGTACATTTTTTCGTTAAAGTACATAACACAACAAATGCCACACGCCGTAACCTCCACCCTTCTTCCCTTATGGCTGTCAACAGGTGTCTATGACGTCAAGTGCCGCTGCGTCACGCCTTAAGTAACACATCTTCATAAAATTATAGTAATTATGCAAAAAATATGGTAAGGTCATATCTAAGGATTATCTGCTTTCTTTTTGCGATATTAGCGTTACGTGTGGTGATGAAATACCATAGTTGAAGCTATTTTTCTGGAAGGGGGGTTGGGGGTAGATAATGTTTTGTGGGGATAGTGATTTTTTTTGGGGGGGTGGATACTATGTTAATGAACACGAATTACCTTCGGAAGTGGAGGTTGTCACCGAGTTCTGCCAGGCTTAAAGTACATTGAGAGTGGGAAGAACGATTTAACCAGGTCTACCCAATCGTTCCCTTTTGTGCATCAGCAATTACTATTTACACGAATTTACAACTATGCACTAAAATCTCGTAAATAGTTTTATTCCTGGAAATACTTAAACCTTAATCAGTAAGAACAAAATGTTGGTTATAATAGTTTCCTTCTGTACCTATTCATACTTTTTTTTTTGCGTAGGCTACAAAGATTGACTAATCACATAAATATTTTCTAAACTAGGAGCGGTTGTCATGATTCATTAACAAAAGGAAAATGGTTGTAATTTTTGTGCACCTTTTCCAAATTATTTTTTCTTGTTCTACGGGGAAGCCAAAAAGAAGAATGCATGTGAGAAACACTTGTAGTGATGGATGACCTGGTTTTGAGAGATAGAGGGTAGGCAGACCAGGTGTTTCCTTTGAAGAATGTGTGGGATATATATTTGGGGTGTGACAAGATTGACTGAGATGCATGACAGGAAGTGCTATGGATATATGAAGTACAATACAAAGTTACAAAATGCGATGAGCTTTTATTATGAGAGTACCGCAAGGATATGGATAGCAGGGAAGAAGGGTAAGCAGTTCTCAGTAAAGGTAGGTCTGCATCAAAGATATGTTATATCACCATAACTATTCAGTCTGCTGATGGATGAGGTGGCGTGGGAGGTAAATTGCTTCGTCCTGGAGCAAGGAGCAGGTCAGAAATAAGCTAGTGTAGGAGGTTGCTGTTTGCAAATGAAGCAGTTCTGGTGACAGATTCCAGGAAATGGTACCAAAGATTGAGTGTGTACACAAGGGAAATAATGTAAAGTGAATGTGAACAAAAGTAAGGTAGTCACAGCAGGGAGGTGACACAGAATGGCTTGAGTGTGAATATAAATAAGAACAAAATTTAGAGCGGCAACATGATGCAGGGTAGCGAGACAATGATTTGAGTGTGACTTTAAATGAGAAGGGCTTGGAAAAAGTAAAACGTTCTGTGGCAACCAGGGATGATTATAACAGTAAATGCAATCAAAGTGGCTGAAGTGTGTCATAAGGTAGGAGGGGGTGCAATTAAGGAATATGTAGTAGAAAAGATCTATGTCTGTATGGGTAAAAATAGGTATATCTGAAGTAATAGCTGTCCCAAGCATTGTATGTTTGAGTGTTGGTTCTTTAATGCATAAGAAAGAAAGGGGTGGGTGTGCTGGATATAAAATGTTTGATGATATGTAGTGTGAGGCTAACTGTGTAAGAAAAGACATTCAGAGATGTATAACAGTGAGAACAGTCAATTAAGAAAGCCGACTAGGGTGTGATACAATGACCGATTCATAAATAAGGGGAGGCTGTAGAGAAATTAACACAGTGACTCTGTCAGAAGTGATGTAAGCAAGAGGGAGAGTAAAACCAAGGAGTGGATGGATGGTTGGCATGAAGCCTTGGGTATCAGGGACTGAGCATTCAGGAGGGAATGAAGGGAGAAATGGATAGATTGAGTTGGGGTAATGTGGTAAAAGGGGTACAACGTTCTGTCACTGGGATGACACAATCAAAGTAAGCTGTGGAATAGTCTGTAAGGTTTGGCTGTGGATAGCAGTCACTGGTTTTTGGCATATAACATATGGCAGCTTGAGACGGCATGTGTATGAAATAAGGCCATTGCTTATTTGATCTGGACACTAACTTACTGAAGTGGGAAAGAGAGTTACGTATTAGATGAAAGGATAAACAAAATACAGCCAAACAATAATGCCAATATAAAATTCTATGAATATCAGCTGAAGGTCCAGCTAATGCATCACTAGAGATGGAACTCAGAGAACCAACATGAAGCACGCAAAAGATTAATAATGAGCAACAAAATGGTGGCTGAGCACAGTCTGAGATGTATAGTATAATTTGGCTCCATCTGAACCCCAGTGCTAAAGTTTAAAAATGTAAGTACAGTCAATGTGTCTGACTAAAATATAATTTTGTACAGCTGAAAATTCAAAGCTTAAGTTTAAAAGATACTCATGGAAAGATGTATTATAGCATGTTACAGTTCTTCTTTAATCCAAATCAGTTGGCAGTATTGTGATA
Source organism: Panulirus guttatus (assembly GCA_032361385.1). Classification (NCBI taxonomy): domain Eukaryota; kingdom Metazoa; phylum Arthropoda; class Malacostraca; order Decapoda; family Palinuridae; genus Panulirus; species Panulirus guttatus. The sequence continues at coordinate 3,318 of JAUUDW010320098.1, forward strand.
CTGTTTACAGTCTCATAAAGTCTGATCAAATTTCAACATAATCAAGCGAGACTAGTAACTGGAAAATGAGGTTCTGGAAATACGTATAGGTAATATGTACAAGCAATAATTCATCTACACTTTCAAACTACACACAAAAGATTTATAAGTAATCTGATAATGATCAACACCAAATTCAATTTAAGTATGATACGAAAAATTTAATTTAGTTCAAGTTGCTGCTTTGGATAGGTGTATGAATAATCAGTTAAGCATTAACTTTAAATCTAGTTAAAGCACAGTCAAGTTTGTACTGTTCTCTAGTTTCATCGAAATCCAGCATGATTAAGCAAAGCTAGTGGTTAAAAGACAATGCTCAAAGCATTCTAGTTTATGAACAGCTATGGAGATTCCTTTACCATGGCCACCCCCTTGAGGGAGTTCCCAAAGGGTCCAGGCTTCTGAGATATAGACAGATAAATAGAGAGAACATAAAGGTGTACATGGTGCTACTGGACTAAACTGCTGCTTGTTAGGCTACCAGTGAAGTCACCTTCAGTTAAGTTGTATCATCGAAGTACAAGCTTGTCATAGAACCTTTCAGTCGAAAGGAATCCATCCTTTCCCTGGTACTGACTGCAATAAAGCTAAAGATGCAGAATCCCCTTGAGAAGGGCACCTTGGGGTTATAAAATAATAGTAATAATAATGTCTTACTTTCAAACTTGAGAGGATAGCATACATTTGTAATCTCACCAAGATGTACACAAATCCACTGTTTAACTAAAGATGAAGATTAGAAACTAAATTGTGGGACAAAAATAAAAGTAAGGAAAAATAAAGAGCAAAACATTGTGTGAATGCATCGAATGATCTGAACAGAATCATTACGTAAATTGTCACTACCAGCTTCAATATCATTCGATTTTCAAAATTCTCCACTGTAAGATATGTTCAAATATTCATTCGTCTTGGGCAGCTACATGCTTTCATGTAACTCCTGTTAAATGTACGTAATGCAACACTCATCCAAGGCTTTTTGTAAAAATTTTAACTTTAAGACTATCCTTGACATCTGAGTGAGGATGTGACCACTTTACTTACTCTATGCTAACGGAAAGAGTTAGGAACGAGCAATAGAAAGATGCACAGTACTGATTTCTCACCAATCTCAGCAGATGATTTTTCATCATAAGGATTGAGGAACCTTTCTAGTGTTATTACAACAAAAGACTCTTTTAAGAGGTTTAAAAAAAAGATCATAAATAATTATGCATTGTGGAAGACTTTAAGTCCACATCTCAGGGCCACTGAAAATCACTGCCACAGTACACTACATGTCATCAAAAATAACACAAGAGGTGTGGGAAAGAATGTGAACCCCTATCATTCTGCTCTGTTTAAAGTTACCAGTATTTCATTCACATTTACATCTTTGACAAAATCATATACACCTATACACATACATATCTTTTCCACACTATCAGAAGAGAACATCCAAGACTACACAAACATTTCTAATTACCATACACCTACAATTTTCCTTTAAAATATAAACTGGATCAAACAATACCACCTATATATAAAGTCTCACTCTAGATAAGATAAACAAAATTCATATCTTCATGACTAATACTAAAAGAGGACAAGCAACTAAAAAAACGTCCACAGAGACATACAGAATTACCATACCTTCAAGTTGGGGAACAAAAAGAGCAGTTATAGGTAAAGTAAAAAACCGATTTTATTCCATATAAAGAGGTACAAAGACATATTTCCACCCATCTGCCAGTTTAGACCTTAGAATATTGCACCCCAATGTATAAATATAATTGCAGAACAGGCCTGACGTAGAGATAATGTTATAAAACATTTCACCATATAAACATCATTTCCAACAGCAAACACCTAAAGTATTATATGATATAATTCCCCCCAACTGGCCTTAAACATACTAGTTTAGGCCGCTAAGATTATTTTCAATGGCCCTGCTGTCTGGGTTCCAAGCCCACCACAGCACATAATTATTCAATGTCAAGAATGCCTAGTCAACTATGCATTGGTGAATCAAATCTGGTATCTATGAAATTTTATATATATGAAAAAAGGTTATCTTAACATCTTTACAGATGACAGTATATAAATCAGGTTAAAAAGGAGAACATCAAATAACAAACACTTTTATTAGTTGTAAATGTTTCCTAAACACAAACCTGCCATTCTTTCCAAAGCAAATGAGAACTAAGAAAACATTCCTATAGATGGCCAACTTAAGCTGCTTACATTGGTAGAAGGAATGGTTAGGTCGTGAAGAGAGCTAAATACAATCGTCAACAACTGCCAATCACAGGAGAAAATTTAAGGCCACAAGTTGTAACAGCAAAACATAGATGCTCTAAATTTTGATTTTAAATAGTATGGCAGGCCATTCAACAGGAGTAGTCATCATAGAGTTCATACTGTTCACTTCCCGATGAATACAAGGTCCACCCAAGCAATTGCGTTTAACTAAATCAAAAAGCTTGGTTTGTAAAAAAACAGCCTCTGTAATTCATATATAAAGGAAACTGCAGGAATGATCTTCGTTATTATTAATGACAACAATCTGTAAATTTTCATATGCTGCTTACAATGAGCATATGTTACATGGCGAGTATAAGGGAAGGCAAAGATTTCCACACCATGTGAAGTCTCTGAACATATGCCAACTTGTATTAGCAGTTACCACTTGCACTTAAATATTACAGGACTCAAAATGTGTAAAATACATGGAAGTTCAAAACTAGAAAGCTTAATTTTATGTTCCTGATTTATCCAGATTTTACCCAATTTGTAAATTCATGAAGCATTGGGATTGTGTATTTACAAAAAAAAAAAAAAAAAAAAAAGAAGCTTACAAGAAGCCAAACAATAGTAATTGGTGTCTAAATTAATATTGCACTATATGAAATCATCATAGTCATTGTAACCACCATAATCGTTATTCAAATCATCCTGAAAAAGAAAGGGCAAGTATTAGTACATGCAACACACATTTTCTAATGTATCCATATCAAATACAAAACCATATAAAACATTTGTGATAATAAATGGCTTCTACAATGAAGTTTACTAGAAAATATACTACACAATTCCCAACTTCAAAAGAAAATCTAAACTAACAGCCTGTTTTCTTTGCTGTTGTATGTGTGTGTGTGATTACTCTTTAGTGATTATCATCTGTGTGTTATAGGATGGTAGTTTCACATTTGTAATGGCCCTTCTCTAAACCCTGTATAAAAGTACCATGTCTTTATTGTGTGTGTGTGTGTATGTGTGTGTAATTACCTACTTGTACTGTAGAACGAGGAATTTTACAACTGGAGCCCCGTCTCTTGAGTTTTCTCTACTATCATACAACTATACACTTCCCTGAGCAGTCCACATTCACATTTCCATAATTCCATTTATTCCATTCACTCAATGCTCATAGTATAATGGCATGTGTTTACATTTTTTTATTTTCTCGCCAAAATTCATGCTATTGCCTCTGGTTGTTCTATTCTTGCATCTTTTGAAGAACTCAACACTGCTGACATCATTAAACTGGTTTAAAAACTTAAAAGGATGTGACCAGTCACCCCATACACTTCCATCTTTTTTTACCTACCTGAATGCCTCTAACCTTTCCCTGTAATATGGCTCTCTTAATTCTGGAACCATCTTTGTTGCCCTCCTATGGTCTTTCTCCAATAATTTTTTTTGTGCTTCTTTAAATGCAGTAACCACACTTGAGAAACAGATTTAATTTTTAGTGTAATGTGGGACGTCAAAACCTTGCTGATGAGAGGATGACAAAGAAGATGAAAGAAGTGGAGAGGACATGGAGGAGGGGGGGACCAAACTGGATAGGTAAAGGATGGAGTGAGACTTATTATGAGGCTTGAACATGCAGTAGGATGAAATGTGTGTATGGGATAGAGTAAACTGGAGTGAAGTGGTATACAGGGAGCAACATGCTGTCAATAGGTTGGACTTGGGCATAAGAGGCAGTCTGTGTGCAATACTTATCTTTATTCCTCAGGTGTGATTTCATGCAGATATACACTTACAGATATGGTATAACCTCTCAATATCAATACTAATAGTAATCCCCTATAAATAACAATAGCACCCATGGTCAGTATTACCTAACGTTGTTAATCACATGGGAATTGTACAGTAATATCGTAGAGATGCCCGGGAAATATCTTTCACTGTCGTCCATCAGCAATAACATTCAATATATCGAATGCCCACCAATGGAGCTGGCTCGTTACTACCACTGGCCTGATATGATAAACTGGAGCTGCTGTCTAACCATCTGGTACTGCAGCATCTCTTTACTTCAGCTACACATCTCATTATTCAGAAACCTTTCACTCATGCTGTTACATTTCTCTGATTTATGGATGGTATCTTACATACTACTCGTACGGTACTGTGACTAACATCTTACTACTGAGCAGTGCATAGAATATCTCTAAATGATTTATGAAAGCAGCTAGCTGTGTCTACTGTAAACTTTCATTAAGGTCTTCTGTCACTTAAGTGTCTGTGTATACCTGAAACAGAACCGTACTGTACATTCATCCTGTGTTGGTTTAATTCTGAAGTTTATTGTACTACTGTCAAAATGCTGAAGGCTGTGATGAAGGCCCACCTTAGGATGCTTCAAGTATGAAAAACTAGTACATCATAACATAACCAAAAAAAGACACTTCTTTATCAATCAACTAGTCATGTTAAAAAGAAAATTTGTACATTTGTACTTCACCTAAGCAATTTCCCTTGGACAAAACAAACAGATAATAAATAAGAAATCTACAGAAATAATTGGAAGCAAGTACATCTAAAATCACTCCCTAAAACTAATCTAAATGTTTGGGATAATAGGTTTACTTAAATATTCTGCAAGTTATCTTCCATTACCTAAGTTATTGACATCATGACTGTGTGTGTTCTCTCTAACAGTTTTTATTCATAATGATTTTGAGTGGCATCACCAGGTTTAAATTTCTAACTACTCACAACCTTTACATAAAATGAATGAGTGTCATAATTAGCTAGTCTACTATAACATTACAAGGAGAGTACATATTGGCTATTCTCCATATTAAATCATGTTATGTTCAGTAATTCAGCTTCAATGTTCATCATAAAAAAAGTAAAATGTTACTTACAGCAATAGTGCCCTGCCCAAGGTTGAGTTTTGCCTTTCCACCAGTCTTCTTCTTGCTTTTAGGTCTGCTAGCTCTAACCTTCTCATTGTAGATAGAGTTGAGGATTGTGGAAACCCTCTTCACTTCCTCAGACTCAACTGGATAAAATTGTAAAGTGTCACATATATGCAATTTATACAATAAAACCAGAAAAGTGTTCAAACTGTACTTGATATCTTTTTTTTTTCTTTAGTACCTAGTAATCACATAAGAACACTAAATGACTGATGACTGGCTTAAAGGATACCTTACCTGAAGTACATATGTCAATTTTGGAGGCTCATCTTTAATTACACAGCTGTCAATAACTAAGCTATTTCAATGTTTACAGCATATCATCTGCGGCACACCTTCCAGCAATTAATTCAGTTCAAAGATGGTGAATATACGCCAAATGTAAAGGAGTTTTAGCATCCCTATCATATAATGAAAACTATCAACAATGTGTGATGCCTGGCACAAAGTAAAATCAACCACAATGAATTGTGTCTGGCACAAAATCTATCGATATTGTAATGCTGACTTCCTTGGATTTGAGCAACCAGTAAACCAAGCTCAACAAGATATTGTTAAGTCAGCACATCAGGCTGGTTTTAATGAAGTAGAGGCAGATGCAGTGGAGCTACTTGAATCACATAGCAAAAAATTATCCAACGAGGACCTCATTGAAGTGTAACAACCAGCTGGTGTACAAGAAAACGAAGAAAATAAAAGATGATGAACCAATGCAAGTCTTATAAACAGGAGATTTGTCTGAGGATTCTGAGTTGCTGGCTATTTTCATAAAAAGACCCTCACAGAGAAAGAAGTTCAGAAGTCAAGAGGAAATGTTCAATCATAATAAAATGAATGCAAGTCAGCAAACACTGGACATGTTTTTTAAACATCCAAGTAATCAAGGAGTGGCAACTTCACCTCTATCACCACCACCTATTACTCTCTTTCACTCTGAGCCGAAATCTTGCCCGTCATATGTTTCTCGAAACTCCCGTCAGGGGTTGGATATGGATGTTGATTCTCCCAACCTTACCTTCAGTGATGATGAAGACCAAGCTTCTTCTCTACACTTCAGTGATCATGAGAAGGATCCAAAGTCTCTACCCATCAGCAATGATGAGGGAGAATGGAGGATCTCAGTAGCTTCCCTCCCTTCCTACCAACACCACCACCACGTCATCCGTCACTCACTACTGCATCAACCATCGAGTAAATAATTATCTGACTTGCGTTTATTAATCTTACTTGTATGTATATCACAAATTCAATGACATCTATATCATTAGTTGCATTATTTTCAGTATTTATCTATTATTTGTGTAAGAATATTTTGATCAAAAATAAAACGAAGGAGCATATGGCTTATTTATATCATTGTTCCTTTCGTAAAAATCAGTCTCACTATATGCTGTTTCACTTAAAATTGCTCTTTTCAAGAACCTTTCTATCATGTTAACTGAGAACTTGGTGTTTGTGATTGTGTGTAGCAAGAATGAGATGGCCTTGATCAAGGCATTTAGTTGCCTGTCCTGATTCAGCAAAGAGAAATGAAAAAAAGGATCTATTGGCATTAAAGGTATTGTTCAAACAGAACAGTAATCTAGTCTGGAGAGTATATTTTCAGAAGAATGTTTTGTTCAGTTTTGCCTTTCTGATTCTATGGGTTCAGAGGCAGACATTACTTAACTATGCTTAATGAGGGTTAAATTATCTTCCATGATTACTCATACCTTGTACACTTTTCTTACATGATATTCTTATATGCTTGCTTGTGGTAGGTATACTGTATTAAGTTTGAATTTCTTCACTCCCTATAACAAAGCAGATGAAATCTAAATGTTAAACAGCATGTTAACTTCACTCAGTCAATGGTAAATTTAACTGATATCCAATTGCTGTCTCCCAAATGTCTACTACAAATGAAAGTTTATTTCTTATTGCTGTATCATCTTTAAATGATATTATGAAGCAGTAGTTAGTGTCTCAAAAAAAATCTATATCACAAATGAGAGAAAGAGAGCAAACAAGCAAGTACACTACCCTGTGGAATAAAAATTTAAACCAAGTACGTGAAATTGCCTGAGTAACATGTTGTGATCTGCTTTTTATAAGTTGAAAACCTGACTTCCCACTTTATCAGTTATTTCCACTCAATGTACAACACCAAAGTCACAATAATCAATAGCTTTATGGAAGACTGTGTACATTACATCAGCAGTTATCCATGCCTCCAAAATCCTATAATGGCGAATGAACAACTATGTTATCCACAATTATTCGTGTTTCATTTTCCCCGCGGTTATCAGCAAATATATGTATATGTCAACATGTATATGTATACGTGCATGTATGTATATATGTGTGTCTATGTGTGGATAGGTATTTGTCTGTCTAATTCCTGGCACTACTTCGTTAATGCAGGAAAAGGCAATCAAATATAATAATAATAACAATAATAATGTTATTGAATTCTGCATGTTAGTCAACTTGCATCGGTCGTCTTAAATATTTTCATAATAAGAAGTTTGTGCTTTTGTTCAATAAATGTTTTTAAAGATGCTTTGCTTCTGCCTTTAGGGAAGAGTGCTAAGAAGGCATTTCTACTGAAGAGGATAAGATACATTGTCTAATGAAGCTTTAATTATCTATAGCAACATCATACAAGTAAACAACATCAAGGAACTAAAACTACAGGAACTTTCTTAAACAAGAAATATAAGAATTACACAACAAACTTCAACGAAAAACACTGTTTTGATTAGCATACTCACGGTTCTGACATAGATCTCTACAAAGATCTTCGACAAATGTTACGAAGTATGGCCGCTTTTCTAACTTGTCAACAGATCTGATCTTGGATATCAAGGCTTTTCTAAATGAATTCAAACCACTGCTACTTGATAAATCTATATCATCCAACAATTTATTATCTGCAAAAAATATATATGGAGTCATTAGGGGTGAATTAGCTGCAGTTATACTTATCTACCATAGATAAATCTTATTCTTATATGATATTGGATTGGAAGGCTGTATTACTGTTCTTTCCAAAAAGAAATAGAGGAAGGAACCAAGCAAGAATTCTTTCTCTCTATGACTCAGTTACCTGCAGCAAGAATGAAAAAATTACGTAATACCTAATTCCATTAACTAAATTCCACTAACAGCCTTATAGGACTGCCATCACTTAAGCAGTAACAAAAGGATATCATAACTTTATTGTGCTTGCAGGAAGTTTACCTGTCAAATTTCTTGTTCCAGCAACTTAAAATCAAATAAACTGCAGTTTTAGAAACAGAATTGGAATATTTTGTAATAATCCTTACTTATAAAAGTTTTCAGAGAAAAAAATTACTCTCATAATACATTACAAAAGGAAGAACTCCCAGCCTTGGGCATAAGTAGGCAGAGCTTTCTGGATAGCCTTCATAAATCGTTAAAAATATTTACACAAAAGTAACTTCTAAGCACCAAACAATTCACTCCTTCAGGCACAATCAATGTGCTGCCCTCTCTCTTGACATATCATTTATATCAGTTTGCTTAACCTTAATATCATGGCCCTAGCAAAACAGTTCCTGCTCTTCATCAAATTAGTTAAAGTAAAATGGAATACATGGGTTGGACGGGTGCTTTCCTACCACACATTGAATTCTGTGAGCATTTGACGATCTATAGGCTGCTAAGGGATGGCAACCCAAACAAGAAAACAAGTCACTGGAGGTGACTACTGACCTCAATAACCCTAGTGTTATCATGGTGGTCCTACTCCTGCAAGCCCTCCACCCATGTAACCATCAAAGCATACTTGCATCTTCCAATACAGGTGCAATATAATTCTCCAGATGAGGAAAATTTGTCTCAATCTGGTTGATCTTATGAAACTGAAATAACATTGTGATGAAAGCAAAGAGGGCAGTAGCAATATGGAATGAAACACAGTGCTTGCTGTGATTACTCTAATCCTGCAACAATGATCATATTTGTTTTCATGGTCAGAGGGCAATTATACAAAGCAAATAGTGAATAAACCTAGTTCATATCCTAAGATATTGTGGACGAAAAAGAGAAAGTGATAAAATGTCATGAAGTAGATTTGTGTAGATTAGGTCATAGTGTAAGCAAAAATAATAGAGGTTTGTCAATTATAAAATGTAGATCATGATGTAAACTTGTACAGAAACTAAGACAGTGTTAGAAACCAAGTGTAAGTCCTTGTATATACTTTTGTAAATTGTGCCATACATAATCTGAAAACAGGTGAACCCTTCAGAGAAAGGAAAAAAAATCCTCCTTGCAATCAGTCATATGGTATGTGATTGCCCCTTCCATATCTTCTTTTACTTTACAAATTTTAAATTTTATAAAGAAATAATTGTTTGTGTTCTGACATTGTCAGACCTCCTATCTGTCTATCTATAGATAGAAAGGAAGTTTAACAACAGAACAAAAAATTATTTCTTTATGAAAGTGAAAATTCATAAAGTAAAAGAAGACACAAAAAGGGCAATCTTAACTTCATTCATATACTGTTGTAAACACATTGGGTTTCAGGTTGCCTTCCAAAAACATAGATATGTCCATGTGTGTGTTTGTGTTTTATTGTGACTGACATGGCCTTGGCAAAACAGGCCCCAGGCATGGCTATCCTAGGAGAGAAGAAAAAAGCCCCAATCAGTGCACAAGTGATTTTTTGGCCTTCCTCCAAACAGCATTTTATTTATTATAATTATCATACTTGATTGCTGTTTCCCGCATCATCGAGGTAGCGCCAGGAAACAGATGAAGAAAGACCCATCCCCCACATACACACATATATACGTACATGCACATATATGCACAGTACATATATATACATACCAACATATACATAT
>JAUUDW010320209.1:2031-13406 GCA_032361385.1 Panulirus guttatus
CAGAGAGAGAGAGAGAGAGAGAGAGAGAGAGAGAGAGAGAGAGAGAGAGAGAATATCTTGTGTCCATGAGAGTCGAAGATAAAATTGCTACATAGAATCATGTACTATTAGTTTACCCTCCGCTTCCCCCCACCCCAGCGCATTAGCAAGACACGTGTCACTCGCTGCGTTATGACATTTCCACCTCCTTAAGAACTCTCGGCCTCCACTTCGTGTCATATTTTGTGTTTTATTACACGAAATACTTTAGTATATGATAAATCTATGCTCTACAGATCATAAATACAAAGGATTTAGTTAAAGTCAGTGTATCTTACCGAGGTTTTCAGTGGTAACTCTAATATCAAGACTGACTCAGGTGTTGGGGACACTGGGACAACACCTGCTCGAAGCACACATCAGAGGTGCCACATGTTCCTTTGAATATCTGTACTGATCTTAATTTCTCATCACTGTTTGTGCTCTTAATGTCAAAGATGGGCGTCAAGGCTTATATAAGTAAAAACAACTTGAAAGTAGATCATCTAAGATAGGGAGAAATAAAGGTAGAGGGACGGAGGTGGGATACGTGCCGCCTTATTTACTGGCACATCAGGGGCATGACGAGGCGCACCTCCACCCTCGCTGGGCATATATATCGCCAGTGTGGTCCAGCCTTCAGCCAGACGCTCTCCTGCAGTCAACATGAGGTGAGTCTCTGTTCCACTTGCAACTAATTCTGCTTATGATCGTTGATATCTACAAGTGATAACCTTGGCTGAGTGGTAGCTTTTTGGAAGTTATCAACAAATGAAAGTACCCATCCTCTGAGGCGCACGAAACGATTGGTCAGTGTTCAGAAATTCCTTGTGTTGAATTAACAACCATTTCATCTGAATTTTGTCGACGCTTAATTCACGTAAACATATGAAATTATTGATCTAGTTGTCGTTGTGATACTTAGATATTAAACTAGGTACTCAAAACATGAAACGAGACAAATATTGTCAAATGAAATATTCTTTTATTTTCTATCGTCTTTTTTTTTTTTTTTTTTTTACGCTGGAGGTTTCAGTTACGGGAAAAAAGTCCTCATTAAGGCCGGGCCTTAACTGACATAAAGAGAGGAATATGAAAGGGAAAAAGTAGAAACAAGGAAAGTTTTTATGAGTTTTTTAAGAATCAAAAAACCTGTCTTTTAAAATCTGCCAGGTCATAGTTATTGGGATTGACATAAGATGGTAGAGAGTTCGAAAGCTTCGAGGTGCAGCTAAAGAAACAGCTATCAAAATGGCCAATTAAGATAAAAGAACTAATCTAAGAAGAAATAAAAAAAACTGTTCACGGGTTTAATCAAATGACATTGCATGTAGTTCAACAAACATAAGACAGCAGTATCATCAACCTCAAAGGTTTGTTATTATCATTTTGATGAAAACACATATTTCTTTACCATATCAAAGAAACAAAGGTTTCATCGTGTTACTACTGTTTGCAAAACATCTGTATCTTGGCGAGAAAAAAGAATTAACGCTTCATATAATAGCTTTCACCAGAATTGATAAAATCTTGATAATCTTACGTGTCACAATATTATTTCTGGTATGAAAAATTACAGAACCACCTATCTAGCATACTGATTGATTTTTAAATGCTACAAAATATTTCACTTCTGCAAAACAGGAGTAATGATGATTTAATCTGTATGCATTGATGCAAGAGATAGAATTCGAATAGTATATGATATCATAGTTTCCCTAACACATTAACATCTCCCTCCTCTTGACCAGCCGGCTGACTGTCGTATGTCTGCAATATACACATTCTCGAGCTCATTTCAGACCATTTGCTATTCAAGAGCAATTAGGAAGCTTACAAACCCTTAGGCACATCCAGGACAAGTGTTGCCAGACTGCTTCAGAGGCAGGTGATCCTCGAATTCACTTAGTTTTTAACCTCCGTTGGAACTTTCGATCAATCCACAACCTTTAGAATTAGGCACATAAAGCACACTTTCCAGTCCTCTCTGATAACTGGCGCAGAGAGCTTGCGTGAGGAGGAAGTATTCACAAGAAAGACGCTGATGGGACTCCTTTCTCTTCCTTTGGCATGGGAAATACAGATGTCGGAAGCTGAAGTGGAAGGTGACAAGTGATTTCTCTAAGCTTCTGAAACACAACTTTGTAGTTACGTCCACTGCCTCTTCTACTGGCTGAAGGCGTCTTGGTACATAATACTGCTTGTTCCCTTAGCCTCAGAACATCTGATTTATCATAACCTGCAAAGATGCTGACTGAGTTCCATCCTATGTTGATGATGCAGTATCGGGTTTAGTTTAATGCCCCACGTCTTTCATGCAATAAGTATTGGAAGGTTCAGAGACAGAGCACTAGTACATGTACATCATCTGCAGAGATGATGACAGCTTGGTAGCCAGAGGTAGCTGCATGGTGTGCGTGTAGAGAAATGCAGGTCACGGCTACATCTCATGTTGAGTGCACATCTCCAACTTTGTATCATTGGTCATTTGTGATTTTGAAACAGACATCATCGCATGTTGTATAGAGTAACTTATCTTTCAAATTCGCCATTTGTCTAGGCTGATCCCACCCATCTATCAGGATCTTGATGAGAAACGATTTGTTACATGACCTGTTGAGAAGTTTCCTCCATTGTTGGATGCAGCGTCCTGGGTCTATAATCCTGAACTGGATAGATGTATCAGCTCCTCTTTCTCCATCTTTTATGAGTTTTTCGATAAACATAAAACTCCATTGGCTTTCGAGATCCTTCTTAAAGAATTATTATTATCACGTATTCATCCAACTGTGCAAATGTTTTGTCTTCTTTCAGTTTTGAATTAGATTCATCCTATCATTGATAGTTGTTAAGGATTCTTGGACTTATTCTGCGGGGCAACACAATTCTCCTGTTCTCTGTAAGAGCTCCTTTATCGTTTTGTCAGAGACTCATCACCAGTGCAAAAGGCTCTGAACAGTAAATATCTTGTGTCCAAAAAAGTTTCTGTTTAGTTTACACATGACTTTGGTTTCCTCTCACTGTTGGAGAATGTTTTCAAGTTCTATATTTGCTACATTGTCATACAACTGGGCAGTTAATGGACTTGGTTTCATCATAATTTTGAGGTGTTTAGATGCAATCTCTTCGATTGTATAGGATTCAGTAGGTCATTGGAAACATCAAGGTGAGTAACAAGAGATTTCGATAAGCTGACAGGTTATGTGTGATCTGGATTGAGTGGGTTTAGCCAGCTAGTTTCCATGAGTTCAACTGAGGATTTAATGTATGCTTCACCTCTTTCGATTGTCGACAAATTTAGGTCTGGATGGTATAGTGTGGAGTCACTTGACCTACCATAACTCTCATCTGCCTGAGATACGTGCTGCTGTACTCAACCACTTTACATGAAATATCCATTGGCACCGGGATGATCGATACACAGTCAAGATACCTGCGCATAATTGTATGGCAAGAAACGTGTATGATTCACCTTGTCATATGCAGAGCGCCATGGAATCATTTTGTTAAGTGATCCAGAATGCAACATCCAGTCTCCTTTCTAGATGCTCGAATCATTCCAGCATGATTTCTTTCAAGGTTGTTGCCTTCACAGAGTGATCAAGTACTCTTGAAATAGCTCATACGTGAGAGAACATGATCTTTTTCTGATTTTTTCTAATACCTTCCACAGAGAAGTTGAAGGACATCACAAAAGGTCACCTATTGTCTAAGCGTTTTCTTCCAAGTTCACTAAATAGTCACTGTGGTTCCTCTCAAGCCAAGGAAAGTACCCCTTCTAAACAAGAACACCTCATACACGAGCTTAGGCAAATATACAGCACTAATCTTACAGTGCAATTTATGGTACGCCTCATAATGACTCTTGATTCAACATATGTATCTTTCAATACTGCATCTTGCAAACGCTTCTCTTGATAGGAGGTAGCAAATGGTGCGGAAAACCTATTCTAATGAATGCCTTTTGGACGATCGGAACAAACTTCATAGTCTTAAAATGAGTATACCAATAAATTCTTAGAAAATATGTTGTTAATAGTGAGTCTGATATCACAGTGCAGTTTATAATGAACCCGAGAAACTTAGTCAGATATCACTGGTGGAATGATCGTTACTGCAACATGAGTAATGTCTTGACATGGTACATTTCCCTTTCATACCTCAGAAGGTGTTTGTACTCAGGTGGATATAACTACCAAATAACAATCACTCAGCTATGATCATCACATTAAAACAAAATTTGCTTACATGTACCTATCATAAAATCACAATCAGAATTTTACCCTTCAGATAGTACCAGTACCTGAAATTTCAGGTTTTAGACCAAAGACTATATAAGGTAAGAATATCGCAATGTCTTACTGCTTAACATGGTAAATGTGACATTACTGAGAAATAATCTTTCCATATCCGTGATCTTACTTGACGAATCACAACTGCAAAGTAAAGAAATATGATGTGTATGTTTTGGTGCGGTAGTTCATGTTTCACTTCAATACACTGCACGCATGTTGCGAATGTGGATGAGCGATTTGAAAACCTGTAGGTAGCAGATAAACCAAAAGGGTAAGGAGAGAGTTACACATGAGGAGAAATAGATAATGGTCATCAGTAGTATCGCATTTCCACTTTTGGGAAACGTGATCATTGGTTATTATCTACACTTTTCAAGGCTGCTTTACAACTGAACTATTTTTGTGGGTGAGGAGTAAATGCTATATAAGTACTACGATTAAGAGACTGACGTCTATGGCCTTCATAATATGGTCACATGTTAATTTTCAAAGTTTCACAGCGATATAACTTCATTGGATATCCAGAATGCGGCAAGGCTTCACATAAATTTTATGACTCATACATCAAAAATATTGCCACAGTTTGACTGGATTCAACACGACCGTATTTCTATCTAGACGTTCTCCAAAACCTTTTTGTTTATAACACAGACCACAAGACAGTCCCACGATAAATACAACACAACATCTTGATTACGAAGAAATACTCTATTGACTACGAAATCTTTTTTCAAATATGATGGCTAGTGTAATCCTAATCGAGAGATGTTAAGTCGTTAAGTCGTTCTATTCTAGGGATCAAGTCGCGAACCTAACAGGATGAAACTTCTGGTCTTATTCTATGCCTGTTGGAACACCTCAAGAAAATACTTCGAATGAGGGGAGAAGAGAAAGTAACACTGTAATTGTCAGTATCTCTTTATCATTCTATACTTCCACCGCGCTACCCAGTAGGGTGTTTCATAACTCTTCTCCAGATAATCTTTACATCGGCGACATACGAGTACTTACACTCCTTCCCTTCGTCTTATTCATCGCCTTCCACTTTGTATTCCTCTCATCTGACGCATGTATATCTTCTTAGAACCCTAGTCACTTTCATCGTTGCTCTGTAGACATATCACTGTTCACTTTATCCATCACTTATCCATCACTGACTGCACTTCAAGATTTTTTCTCCTCTAACCCTGGGTTGGAGGAACTGCTTTGTATTAGCCTGTCAAGTTTACCAGTGACTTCTCAGACAAAGCTTCTGAGCCTCACTCATGGCAGCAAGATACTTTAGGATTAACCATTATCATTACAATTTTGAGTCTCACTATACAATGGCCAAAAAAACGAAAAACTATACTGCACTGAGAATCAACGAGTGGAAAAATGTCACAAATCAGTAACGCATTATATATATATTAATCAACCAGTCTAAATAAGAAACACGATCAGCATTAGCACTAGATATTAGGGAAGTCTTTACTTGTGAGTGTGTGTGTGTGTGTGTTTGTGTGTGTGTGTGTGTGTGTGTTTGTGTGTGTGCGCCCACGCGTGTACAGAAAGCATATAAAGTGAATACTGATTATTCTGTTTTTTTGAAGAGCGCTTTGATTATTGGCTACATGATCTCAGTTCGATATATTTCCATAGACTGCAGCAACATAAGACAAGTAAATCTACATGTAAAAGTGGCTACATCTCTGACTTGAGCACGTCAACATGTGAGGTGAAGTTACTTTACTAATGAAACTGAAAATGATTAATTTTTTGTTTCATGACAGATTACGCAGTTTAAAAAATTCGGCTGTTTCAACAACTGTTGAAAAAATTGACCTTACTTGATGTCAGAAAATTCCTTCCTTATCATTTCTGATTCTCTTTAAGCTTGTTCTCGTGCCCCTTTCTACAGGCCAGACCATATCGCGTAACATATTTGCATAATATGTAACGACTCCTGTTTTCAATGCTTACCTTCCTTCACATATGCTTTCTCCATATATCTTCCATGATTTCATTATCCATCTTATTACTTCATTAGTTATTCAACATATTTGTTCCTTTCTAAAACAAAATCTGTTTCTGTGCACATAAGGATGATTGGTTGCATAATACGTCTATTGCTGTAGAGTACTGTAAGCACGCAACTAGTTTCCGAGGTCATATGCCTCTCTTAGAAATCATGGTTCTCAGCACCACCCACAAAGGTTTGCCAAGGGGAGACTACACCCAACAGCTATTTGTATTCTGGTAACATCTCTTTTACTTAACAATGGTTCCTACTGCCTCTGTTGTCAGTCTCTACCTACGTATACTCATTACTCATTCTATTTCATTTTCCCCCTTGCGATACGTTCTTGTCTTCATTTTAACATGTAGTCTTTCCCTCCCACCGTTCCTTTTCCATGCTTTACAAAATCATTTGAAATATCTTTCAACTACTGACACATCTTCATTTGAATGTACCTCAAATTCAGAATCGTCCCTTTAGAATTCACCCATTATTATTTACATAATTCCTTATGTGTTGTGTTTTCCCTCCTGCGCGTAATATGTAAATGAATATATGGAATTTCAGCTCCCGTGCAAACTTCTTCAAAATCGTCTTATTCTTTTCTCTTTGTTTTTACTCTTATCCCCACTTCACGTAAATAGATTTAATCACTATAATAAGATTTGATGAATCTAAAGACTACAAAAGCATTAATTGCAGTCTCTTACATTTCCACATTATGCTGTAACCTCTGAAGCCATCAATGTTTTTGTTTCGTCTTTGCTTCGTGTTCTTTGGCTGTTTGCCATTTCCACCAAGGCTGATGGCAGGCAGTTTTTAGCCGATAACTCATTTCAGTCCCAATGATTTACAGCAAATGGCCGCTGCTATGAGACGTACTAGAGAGTTTACCTTTTATGTTAATGATTAAGCTATCATGCAGCATCCTGTAATACTCTCTCATTTACTGTAAATCTATAATATAATATTTCATTCATCTTAGTCTCGATGAAGTTAAGTAAAATATTGTCTTACAGTTAAACGTAAGTCTGTTAGCATCATGACTCCGAATAACAGCTTGCATATACAGAGATACTTCTACACGTGAAAGTCTTATTGCTTGACTACATTATAGTCACTGAAATAATTCGCTCTCAGTGCCAGAGCGATAGGCTCATACAAGAAGAGATTAGACATTAATTGTCACTCTCTACATTGCCATGAACCAGACAGAGAAAGAATATTAATTCCTACATTAAATAGTCGTATTTTAGGCCAACATGATTTCCTTTACTTATATAATATTTGTATCTGTGCATCACTACTAATGAGAGATTTACCTTAAGCAATCTTTTTTTTTCGTCTGTATTTTATGACTGGCTATGTGCTGCAGGATATTGGTTGCTGTGTTCCTGTTGGCGGCCCTGTTGGCTGCCACCGATGCCAACGGCAGACATGGTCGTCTGGTTGCCAATGACCAGGAACCGAAGGTGGCTCTGTTGGAAGAAGAACGCAAGGCGTTAAGGTAATATGCCCTTGATTGTTATATTTGTCGTTGATAGATAACAAGAACTTGAACCACAAATGAAATAAGACAAGATATTTTGATTTTTGCTATGTAGTAAAAACATTCATTACGGACTATACATCTCTATAGACAAGTTCTCTACTGTTTTCTGATGTTACGCTCGGACGCCGCCTTAGTGGCAAAGAGTTAGCTCATAGTTCAGGGATCATATTTCAAAAACTGAGTTGACTAGATATTGATGACTAATTCTGCGGAGGGAAAGTTCTTCAAAAAATCTGCTACATAAACTCACTAGAAACAGAGGGAAAATGAATTGTTACATGGAGAGCAGCAATACAGCAACTGAAATGAAAAAAGAAAATAAATGTGCATATTTGATATCGTAAAAGCACAATAAACGAATACATAACAGTTTTTGTACATAGATTATGTGAACGTTTTTCAACCATTGTATAGAAATTCATGTGCTACACGTATCTTAGTCCTTCTCAAATATCCTTAGTCTGACTTTTCTATGGATAATACTTCAGATGATTAGGATTTGATCGCTTTGTGCATAAACTGTTTACACAACTAATTAAAAAATACAGTGATTAGATAGTGATTAAGTCTGACCATTAAACTCCAATATTCGAAGATTTACTTATTATATCTGATCAATATTTCTTTTAAGTCCTGGTGACGGTGACGGGATGATGATGGACAAGCGGATAACGACGAACGACGGGATGATGATGAACAAGCGGATAACGGAGAACGACGGGATGATGATGAACAAGCAGATAAAGAAGGGCGACGGGATGATGATGGACAAGCGGATAACGGAGACCGAAGGGATGATGATGAAGTGAACCCCTGAATCATCGAATCACAGAAATATGATATCGAATTACAGACATGTAATATCGAATCATAGTCATATACCATCGAATAACAGACATAGAATATCGAATCAGAGGCATACGTTATCGAATTACAGACATACTACACCAAATCACGGGCATGTTACATCGAATTACAGTTGTACAGTACTGAATTACAGACACATAGCATCGAATTACAGACATATCTATATCGAATCAGAGACATACCTTCAGGTGTCATGGGGGAAATTACGTGGTGAGGTCGTCTTGTCGACCAACCATATATACTTTTGGGTTTACGCTGTTAGGGACAGGATTTTCCCGTGGTTTGCAGCATTACATCCGGCGGATATGCAAAAGAGGAGGGAGGCAATTCATCTTCCTCCGGGAGCCATAATGCAGCAACAGCAACGCAGAGCAAATGTGCAGTGTGTTCCCAGCAGCAAACACCTGCGTCACAGTCCCAGCAGCAAACAACTACATCACGATCCCAGCACCGGATGACTGCGTCACAATCCCAAAGCTAAATGAGGGCGTCACAATCCAAGCAGCATGTAAATGCGTCACGATCCCAGCACCAGATGACTGCGTTACAATCCAAGCACCAAACACCTGCGTCACAATCCCAGTGCCAAATGACTGCATCACAATCCAAGCATCATATTACTGCGTCACAACTCCAGCGCCGAACAAGTGCGTCACAATCCCAGCACCAAACATCAGCGTCACAATCCCACCATCAAACATGTGCGTCAGAGTCCCAGCACCGAGGACCTACGTGACGTCCCAGCACCAGACAACGTCAGAGTAGGACGCATCAGCAGTGACGCGTTGCCCCAGACGCGTAATAACACAGCCAAACAGAGCAGCAGATCGCTGCCCTTGAGCCAGACGTCACGCCTCTGGTACTTCGCTAATTATCGATGATGGCGAAGAGGGAGCCACTTGTTCGGCGCCATTCCCCAGCGAAACTTGGCCTGAGTGTTGAGTCAATCGCGGGTGCGTCCAACCGGCAGCGCATGAGTGTTGAGTCAATCAGGAGTGTGTTGTGAGGAGTCGACCTCGCGGAGGGAGATCGAGTGTGCGAGAACACGGGGGTTGAATAGTTAGAATTACTTAACGAAGATTGGATACAGTAACTTACTTAACGAAGATTGGATATACTACCTAACTTAACGAAGATTGGATATAGTACCTTACCTAACGAAGATTGGATGTAGTACCTTACTCAAGGAAGATTGGATACAGTACCTTACTTAACGAATATTGGATACAGTATCGAGTGCACGAGAATGGCGACTTGCATAGTTAGATTTACTTAACGAAGATCGGATACAGTAACTTACTTAACGAAGATTAGATAAAGTACCTTACATAACAAAGATTGGATACAGTACATCACTCAACGAAGACTGGATACAGTGCCTTACTTGAAGACTGGATGCAGTATCTTACATAAATAAGATTGGATACGGTACCATACTTAACGAAGATTGGATACAGTACCTTACTTAACGAAGATTTGTTATAGTACCTTACTTAGCGAACATTGGATACAGCACCTTACTTTATGAAATTGGGTATAGTACCTTACTTAACGAAGACTGTATACAGTACCTTACCTAACGGAGATTAGATATAGTAACTTACTTAGCGAAGAGTGGATGCAGTACTTTACCTAACGAATACTGGACATAGCATCTTACCTAACGAAGAGTGGAAACAGCACTTTACTTAGCGTTTATACGGAAGGTATGGAAGCTGAAAAGGGCCCACGAGAGATGGGGTGAGAGAGAGTCGATGTTTTGGAAGGAGGTAAACAGTGTTATGAGAACAAGAAGTAAAAAACTAGGTTAACAGTGAGGAGGGAGGATAGGCAAGTGGTCGTAGGGTGGCGAATGTGGGTTGGGACAAAGTGGTCTGTGGTGTGAGGGAGTAACGGTGGAATGGAATTATGAATGAAGATGTGGTAGTGAAAAAGCCTATGCATATGATGAGGAGTGGCAATGTGGCCGGAGTGGATGGGATTACATTTGAGGAGTAATCATGAAATGGAGTGACAGCACAGTTCATTAGTAAATCGATGACTGTATGGCCCAAGGTGAGGTGACTGAAGACTGGCCGTATGCATGTATAGTACCCTCGTATAATGTCAAGGGTTACAGAAGATGAATGTTCGAATTACAGAGATATGAGTCTGATGAGTAAGGTAAGGCGTGTGAGAGACTGGTGAATGATAGGGTGGTGGCATACGTAATGAATCCGGCTGGACAGGAGCGATATGCCTTCAAGAAATGTAGAGGATGTGCGAACTTACCAGGTGTTTGCTTTTAAGAAATTGTGTAAGCAGTATCTGGAGAGACAAAGTATATGTGACATTCATGGATCTAGAGACAGGGGTGACAAGGCTGATAGAAATGCCGCGTGGGAGGTGCTACGAAATTACTAAATGCAGTGAGTAGCTTTCATCGGCAGGATAAGGTATGTGTGCGAGACAGAAGGGAGGAGGGTGAGAAGTTCCCTTGGAAAGTGGGTCTGTGTCAAAGAATAGAATAGAATAGTTTATCTGTCACCGTGGCTGTTTTGTTTTCTTGTATAGATGGCCAGTAATAGATTCTCTTGAGGAAATGAATTTGTTCGAAAAGAAAAGGCGGGAATACAAGAGTGTTAGCCCAGAGAGCCTGGAAGAT
>JAUUDW010320320.1:0-13405 GCA_032361385.1 Panulirus guttatus
ATATATAGGAGGAACATGGAGGAGTTG
The DNA here is from genome assembly GCA_032361385.1 of Panulirus guttatus. Taxonomy (NCBI): domain Eukaryota; kingdom Metazoa; phylum Arthropoda; class Malacostraca; order Decapoda; family Palinuridae; genus Panulirus; species Panulirus guttatus. Next base: position 28 of record JAUUDW010320320.1, read on the forward strand.
GCCAGAAAGGGGAAGTGACCTGGAAAAGGACATCATGTCAGCTAATTCTTCTTAATTTTACCATTTCAACAGAGATTACCTTAAGATATCTAATCTTAACATTCCTTTATTAATGTTTACGGTGCTGTTAATTCTGTTGGGGAAAATTCAACTATAAGCTCTCATATAAGTGACAATCAAGGGTAAAAAATTTTTGACCCGTCCCCAATTCAGTGAAAATGAATAATTTTCTATATGTTTGAATACTGTGTTTGATTCCTTACGACCTGTAATTAGCTTTGTTGGTGCAATTAGGTATAAAATGTTTAAATGGCTTAGTAATTTGTTGACTTCCTTGGCTGGTACCATTTCAAAATCTTTCGTAAAAAGCAACGAGGACCAGTTAATCCACCTTAAAGACGACAATAATCCTTACTTACTTGTTAGTTTCGATGCAAATTCTCTTTTCATGAAAGTCCCATTACATGACTTGTTAAATTACATTAAGGGTGAGCTATGTGAACTAGAGTTCCCGGTTTATTTCTTAGATTTATAGTATTACATGTAATGAATAATGTTTTGAAGGCTAATGGAAAATTTTACAAATAGGTATTTGGGTTTACAATGGGTAAATCCCTCTCACCTATTATTTCAAAATCATTTAAGGAATTCTTTGAAATTAGGTTCGTTTCTCAGATCTGAACTTTCAGTTTACCACGGTACAGTTATGTAGATATCCTATATCTATGGCCTCCCAATCAGGATCCGACGGAGTTATTAAAAAAGAATTAATAAATTGGATTTCTCTGTAACTTTCAAAATGGAGGAGGAAGTTAGTAATTCATTGCCCTTTTTAGAAACTTTGATAATAAGATCAGGTAGGGGTCCTAGGTTCAACTTTATAGAAAACTATCCATGTTGATGCATTTATTCATCCTTTCTCGAACCATCACGATTCAGCAAAAAATTCTACTTTCACGGGAATGTTTCTCTGAGCAACCCCTTGATACCGAGAATGCTCTAGTTCTCCCATTTGATTATAATTCTACCTTAATTCTCAAATTAGTTAAGTCTTTTGATGTGAATGTAGACTTCATCAATAACAATACTATTAAGAGAATTTTTATCAAAAACATCACAAATTAGCCAGAAAATTCTGTGGGTTGTGTTTACAAAATAACTTGTAAAAATTGTGACATATTATATACAGGGCAGACTTGTAAGGATCTCTGTTAGACTAAAGCAACATCAATATAGTATGAAAGCAGGACAAGATTCAGATGCTTTGTTTAATCATGTTAGAATTATGACCATTATATTGACTGGAATAGTGCTAATTCAGTTATAACTTGTAACTCCATGACGAAGATAAATGACACTGAATCATGTCTTTTCAAATATGCAAAGTATTGTTACATGAGTATGGGTCAAGGTCTATACAAACTGGATAGCTTTGTCGTAGACAAAATTTGTAAGCGGTGCCCTATCTTGTCCACACCATAAAATTTTATGACAGACACGGTGTCAGACCCGAACAACACCAACCGTAAACTCTTGTGTACCAACGGTGTCTTAGCTCCGCCTCTCTTGTATATATTAAGTTTAGCAGGGTAAGGGGGCAGTCCAGATGGGATGTGAATTTGAATGGAGGAAATACAGAGGAGTTGAAGTGTTTTAGATACCTGGGAGTGGATATGGCAGCAAAAAAAAAAAATCATGGAAACGGAATTCAATCATAGGTGTGATGAGGGGGCGATAGTTCTGGAAGCACTGAAGAATGTATGGGGAGATAATTATATCTGGGAGGCTGAAATGGGTATGTTTGAAGGTATAGTAGTCCTAACAATGTTGTATGAGATATTGATGAGGTTATGCGGTGGAGGGTGGAAGTGCTGGAAATGAAATGTTTGAGGACAGTATGTGGTTTCAGGTGGTTTGATGGAGCAGGGAATAAAAGGGCAAGAGAGATGTGTGGTAATGAAAAGAGTGTAGTTGAGACAGGTAAAGAGGGTGTGCTGGAACGGTTTGGACATATGAAAAGATTAAGTGAGGAGAGGTTCACAAAGAGGTTTCGTGTGTCAGAAGTGGAGGGGTCAGGGAGAAGAAAGAACCAAAGTAGACAAAGAAGGATGGAGTAAAAAAAACATTTTGAGTCCTTGGGTGTCTGAACATGCAAGGAAGGTGAAAGGCATGCATGGGATAGACTTGAACTGGAGCAATGTGTTGTCAATGGACTAAACCAAGGCCCATGAACCAGTTGGGGGAAACTATGGAAAACTACGTGGGGCCTGGTTGAGGGTAGAGGGCTGTGGATATGGTGCATTACACATGCCAGTTAGTTAATGAATTTAAGTAAACAAGTCCTTTTCTTCATCTGTTCCAGGAACCATGTTGCTAATGCAGGGAACAGTGAACAAGCATGAAAAAATGAAAGAATATTTTCATTATATTCAGTAGTTTTGTGTAGTATATATTTACATGTATGACAAACAAATAACATATAAAACGTGTATTACTGATGCACAACACTATTAAGATTACAATATGTTCAGATCAAAGTGTGTGGCCCCAAGATCTAAAATCCATAAAATCCAAAATCATAATGCTCAACTCCCAAGGATTATGAATTTTTGATATTTCACCCTGTACTTTCTAGGTCAGGGATATTCTACCAGCAGCTCTTGAAGGTTTCTGCTATCCGAAAAAGGGACAATTCTCACATACAAATCTAAAAAAATTCTTAAACATATTAACAATCACCAGCTTTAAAGGAAACTATTAAAGCAGCAATATACTGTACTAGTGTCCTGTACAGTAATTTCTTTTTAATGAAACAGCATCACTACAGAATTACAACCAAGGTGCAAATACATTTCCTTAGGAGCTGAGTTTTCTCATTTACCACTGAAACATGTCACATCAGATACTGTGTGGGTTATGTGTTCAAATACAAAACCAATTCTTTCCATTTCATGTACTTTATCTGCTATAATGCAGTAACTGTAGGTTTTGTACATGTTTCGTTCATGACACCAGGATTTACTTATTCTCTAGTTCTTTAAAAATGTTGTCATGTGTTGTGCAATTATGAAATGCAAAATTCTATTAGTCAGTCTGTTTACATCCCCGAACTAAAAAATTTTAACAAGATGTGAGGCTCATGCTACAGGATGGAAATGTTCACATCACATCAGTAATGTTTTGAGAGAGAGAGAGATAGAGAGAGAGAGAGAGAGAGAGAGAGAGCTATTATATTCTTGAAAGGAAATTAAACCGATTCATTATATTTCATTCTTAAAATTCAGTCTATGAATTTAAACATGAAAGAATACCTTTTGTCCAACATTTCAAAGGGCTTCAAGAAATTTCTCATTTACTCGACCATTCAACTGATTCTCACAAGAGAATATTAACTGTGTGTGGGTTATCTTCACTGCCACTACATATTAGATTTTTAAAGCTTTCAGTACAGCAATGCTTACTAGCCAAAATATCTGACATAAATATTCATCTATTTCTCTTTTCTAATGATGTCAAATTCATTTTGACCTAGATTTCCACCATTTCACAAGTCACAACAGTAACAACTAACTGAAAACTTAAGATGGCACTTTCAGCAAGGAATATACTAGATATCTCAAGTTCTGCCATGATCTGCAAATCTCAACCACTTGATACCTTATGAAACATTTTGTGTCCCTAACAATCTCATTCACTCAATGTCTTATGCCACAGAATCAAATACATCAAATATGTACTCATATAGCATGTCTAAGCCCATATATGACCCATACCTAATCAATGCGCCTAGCTGGTAGAGTCTCGGTCTTAGTAGCTACTGACCACATGATCTGTTCCCCAGTCTCAACAAGCTTGATTCTTCCTATGTCACTTACCACTGAGATACAACTTTGTTGCTCCCATGGCTTTTAAAATAACAAATTGTTAAAACAGTTTTACTGTGTACACAGCCATCAGCTGAATGTGAGAGGTATATTTTCTGTGAGCAGGTGGTGAGCAAGATTGGTTGCGGGAGCAACAGGACACATAGTGACACATTTTACATCAGTGGTCCACAAGAGGATTAATTGCTCCTCCTTTTATCTTTCTGCAAACTCAAATTCCAATTTCTTTTCATGCCTGTGTACTTTTTCAATCTGGGTATATATAATCTGATGCAGTCTTTTATTCTCCTCGGTCTAGTTTAGAACACATCTTGAGATTTATTGGTTGTACAATATATAAAAAATTTCATGCATTTTCTTGCCAGCTGACAAACTCCTGTCATTAAGAAACATTCTTCTGTGTAAGCAGGCAATTTTTACTACTACAAAGACTTTTTCAGGCTCCTCCAATGAATATGAAAATCAGGCAAGAATAAGAGTTCTAAAAACATGACTCATGCTAGATATTAACCCTTTCTGCTCTCATGAAAGTATAGATGCATTACTAAAGGCTAAATTTTCTTTTACTCCTAGTACTACTGTTCTTTTTAAAAGACTACTAGAGTGTAATCACCTATTCCACATGAAAAAAATATATGCTTTTACATTTCTCAGAAGTAATGTACTACAAGTGAAGTAAGTATTTAAATATATTCCAAAGTCATCAAAGCAGCATCAGTCTATCATCTGAGTAGAAGTGGGTTAATCAGAGTATCTGGTTTCACGCATTGCTTATGCAAAATTTTTTTTCGTTTTGCAGAACCTGGCTATGCAGCATCTAAACTAATAAACCCATCAAACTTACGACAATTTAGCTGCCTTTTCTTCTATTTTGTTGCTGATTTTCTTTTTGGCTTTGTCTAAGATTCTCCTCATCCCTACTTTAACAGTGTCTTTTGCAGCTTGGACAGTATCACTGATCTTCAATTTGATGTGATGCACAGTCGAGTGAATGCCTTTTCGATCTTCAATAGTTTCAGGTACTATAGTGCTAGGCTGCACCTGTGCCATGGCCATATGTGCTCTGACAATATCAATGTCACGAATTTACCTTGTAAATTTACCAATGCAATCTAGATGACACAAAAACATAAAAAGGGATAAAGCTTCTTAGTTTCTACATTCTATACCCATACACTCATTCAGTCAAAAAGTAGATCAGTTATTTGCATCACAAATGAATTTTTGAAAAGATAACACTATCACAAAAAACAGTTACAACATCAAGACATACCTCAGACAAATAACAAAGGCATGCACATAGAAACAGTGTTGGCTAATTACACATGCTTAGTAACAACTTTATTACAATAATTACAGATGTATTCTAAGGGTGTTATATTACTGTATCATAGGATTTTGGTGTTAAACGATGCAAAATAATCCGCATTCTCAGGAGCTTTGACCGCATAGCTACAGTGATAACATTTCAACATAAAGAAACACTGTGAATGACAGATCAGGTTAGAACTGACATACACGCTGACTAAACTGTTACCTCATATTAAAAAACCTAAAGTGGTATAGAAAGTGAATATCAAATATAAGTCTTCTTTATTCAGGCTGCCTCATCTTAATATTAGTGTTAAAATATGACACAGAGTGTGACAAACCAGAGATTTTCTAACTTCTTGGAAGCATTCATTGCTTTACTCCATCCCTATGAAGGTGACTATTCAAACCCCTTCAACTACTGTCCTATTGCTTTGATATCTACTACTTCCAAAGTCTTTCAATCCCTCCATATCCTAAGACATCTTGAATCTCTCAGACTTCTCTCTGATCGCCTGTACGACTTCCATACGACAAGATCCACTGGTGATATTCTTTCTTATCTTACTAATGTCTGGTCATCATCCCTGAATGATTTTGGAGAATCCTATACAGTTGCCACTGTTATATCCAAAGCTTCTAATAAGGTGTGGCATTGGGGTCTCAGCTCTAAGCTCCTCTCTTTAGCTTCCCTACCATGTATCTAGTTTCCTCTTTGGCTGATCTATCTCCGTGGTTGTTGATGGATCAGCTGCTCCCCCTTTCTCCATCTAAGGTGGTGTCCCTCAAGGTTCTGTTCTGTCTCCTACATTTTTTTCTCCTTTTTATCAATGATAACCTTTCTTCTACAAATAACCAAATGCACTCATATGCTGATGACTCAAAACTGCATTCCTCCACACATTTCAATTCTCTTTTTTCTTCTTTCACTTGATCTGCATCTCTTCTCGACACAACTTCCTCAATAAAATCAGACTTGGACAAGATGACTCAGTTGGGTAGACAAAGCCTGACTAACTTTAATACCTCCCAAACCCAGTTTCTGCCTATTTTTTTGTTCAGAATCTCTCACAACTTTCCATTCTCCTTCAAAGGTTCTGATAAGTCTATCTCTTGATTCAATGAACATATTTGGTATTACTAATACCCATACTATCTTAGAAGCCACATTTTATGGAAATATCTAAGTCTGTCTCTAAGAAACTGGGATTCGTGTTAAGACGTCGAAATTCTTCTCTCCTGTGCAACTGCTCAATTGATACAAAAGCTTGATCTATCCTTCTATATGGAGTACTGCTCTAGCTCTGCATCCTTACTTGCATGAGTTGAATCAAAATAAGTCTGACATTATCAACTCTCCTTGGCTAACTTCAAAACTTGACCTGCTTGCCCTATGCTGCAATGTTGGTTCACTTTCCCTCTTCTATTGGTATCACTTTGGGTTTTGCTCCCAAGAGCTGGCTGCTTGTGTGCCCCTGCCACTAGCTAGACCAAACAATACTTGGCACGCTGCTGTGTCACATAATTACCATGTGGCCGCTGGCAAATCTAGGGTGGGCCGTTATGATAAATGTTTCTTTCCCTACACCTCGACGTTTTGGAACTCTCTCTCATCTTATGTCTTTTCCACCAATTATGACCCAGCCCCTTTTGAAAGACAGGTTTTACAATTCTTCCAAAATCTGCAAAACTTTCATTAACTTCTTTATAGTTCGATTAAGGCCCAGCTTTGATATGGACTTTTGTCCGTGACTGAAATGCGGGGGGGTAATCTTCTGTACATGTTAGTATGCTTATGAACTTCTCTATAAAACCAAGCAATTCACAGCATGCTAGAAAAGTTAGTTAAATACTGAAAAAATTATGAAACAAAGGGGACATTCTCCTAAAGTGAGGAAACCCACCATGATGTCATATAGTAGATCCATTTTCTGTCTTCAGAGGTACAATGGTAAGAAAATAAAATAAAAACCCATTCTTTAACAATAATAAACAAATCTTGTGTGCTATACTTTTCAAACAATGCTATGAATGGAAAAAACATTTTCAAATTAATTTTATTGATATAATGTGTATTACAAAACTGAGGATAATGTTAAACATGGACTGCATTATCTATTTATTATCTCAAACTCTCTTCCTGTATTCATGGGGTACATCAAATACATTTGGCCTTTCTGCTTTTTCATATACATCCACAACTTGTTTCCAATGCCCTAAGTGAATGACAGCTTTAATAATACTGTAGCACTTTTTAATTACAAATTTTACAAAGAACAATGATTTCTAATTCAAGAGTAAGGTGTCCATTCACACTTCCATCCTTATCTAAAAAGGTCTTTTATTGTACACAGTCATTCTGGCACCTTCATTTCAAATAATGTGGGCCATCAACAATTCATACATTGTGTATGTCCATCTTTCTTATACGCTACCTCTCTTCCTGTCATACAATCAAAGATCTTCACCAAATAATGTCACTAACCTATAAAGCCATACCATCTTAACAGCCTTAACATCACATCTTTTCTACTGATATCTTTACAGCACTTAACTTTCTCACATTCTCATTCTTCATCCATTCTCCTAATGTCAACTAAACTACAAAGGTTGACAATATCTATTTCTGTTCTTTATCTATATCTCTAATGCCCATTCCCTTTGGGAACTCCCTTGAGGGGGTGGCCATGGCAAAAGAGTCTCCCTAACTGTTGAACTCCAGTCCCGCTTCTCAGCCTATATTGCATCATCCTTAACAGGTCACTGGCAGAGGGCAACTCTATTGCAGTGTTTTCAGAGGGTGCTATCTATCTATTGCTTTTACTATTAATGTATCTAGACCTACCAAAACTTCATACTGCAAGTTTCTTGCACAGTCAACAAAATTTTCTAATTCATTAATATTAATTTCTAGTCCATGTTTTCTCCACTCTTTGCTCTCCATTCACCATCTTCTAGAAGAATCATATTATTTCACCCTCTGTTTTAAGTACACTGAACTAACTTATTCTACCGTTCCATTATGTTCTTCCTTTCTTTCCAAATCCAAGCCTTACAGTTTAGTTCCACTAAACTATGCAGCAGCCTCTACTGATGTCTTATTCACATGCCTTCACTTCTCTTCAGCCACATTTCACCAGTCCAATTCCTTGGCACAAACTTCTACAGGACATAAGAAACAATAAACCACTTCAAATAACTTCTTGACACAGCTATGTGCACGAGCATGTACTGGACTTCATACTAATTGATAGCAGTGCAAAGGAAAGACTCTTGGATATGAATGTGCTGGCTGAGAGAAGCAGCTGGTGGGAAGTCTGATCATTTCCTGGTGGAGGCAAGGGTGAAAATCTGTAGAAGTTTTCAAAAAAGTGGAAAAGATATGGGTGAGAAGAGGGTGGTGAAAATAAGTGACCTTGGAAAAGAAACCTGTGTGAAAAAATACCAGGAGAGACTGAGTGTTAAATGGCAAAAGGTGAGAGTATGTAAAACTAAGGAAGCAGGTGTGGAATGGCAAATATCTTGGGAAGCAGTGCTGTCATGCACAAGGAAGGAGGTGGGGAGCTAAGAAAGGAAGTGAGTGGTGGGATGAAGAAATAAAGTTGCTAGTGAGAGAGAAAAGAGAGAAAGTACAGGGGTTGAAGAAGGCAAATGAGAATTGGGGTGAGCAAATATCAGTAACTTCAGGGAGAAAAAAGGATGGTTAGGAAGGACATTCATAGTGTGAGAAAAACAAGAGAATAAATGGAAACATCTGTAATGGGGCATATGAGTAAGTGTTAACAGGAAATGATGAAGTAATGAAGTAAGTATATTGAAGGACTGTTAAATGTGGCAGATGTAGGGTGTTTGGGTTGGGGAGATATGCAAAGTGAAACAGTTATGGAAAAAGCTTTGGTGAAGAGAAAAGAGCCTAGCATAGCATTAAATGAGCAAGGCAGTTGGAGTAGGTGGTGTTGCACTTGAATTTCTCAAGAAAGGGGGTGACTGTGTAGTTTATTGGTTAGTTAGGATTTTCAATAAAAGTATCACAGAGTTGCATGTATAATGTATATAGGCAAGGGAGACAAAGTTGAGAGTTAACATTAGAAAGGTAAAAGTTTGTTGAGTACACCTGGTGTGTTGCAAAGGAGAGTGGTGACTGAAAGAGTGAACGTATGTAGAGAGAATCAGGTTGGGGAGGAAAAATGTGGTGTCATGAGTGGTAGAGGATCAGGTGTTTGCTGTAAATAATGTGTAAGAAATAGTAAGAGAAACAGAAGTATCTGCATGAAGCATTTATGGACCTGGAGAATGCTTATGACGTGCTGACAAAGATGCCTTGAGGAACATTTTACAAACATATGGCATGGGAAGAAAGCTACTAGAAACAGTAATTAGTTTTTACCAAGGGTGTAAGCCCGATGTAAAAGAAGGAAGTGAGGACAGTGAATGGTTCCAAGTGAAGGTTGGTCAGCAGCAGGGGTGTGTGATGTCACCATGGCTGAATGATTTGTTTATGGATGGGGTGGTTAGGGAGGCAAATGCCAAACCTTGGAGAGCAGGGTGAGTATGCAGTCCAAAGGGGGTGAGGGAAGCCTGAAGTGAGTCAGATGTTAGATGCTCAGGACACAACACTGATGACAAATTCAAGTGAGAAACTGCAGAAGTTGGTGAATGTGTGTCGGAGAGTGCATGAGAGGATGATGTTGAGAGTAAATGTAAATAAAAGCAAGGTTGTAAGGTATACCAGGGTAGAGGGACTGGTTAGTTAGGGTGTGAGTTTAAATGGAGTGAAGGGGCAATGGTTCCGGAGGCAGTGAGGAATAGCTAGAAAGAGAGGTCATTATGTGGGAGGGTGAAAATGAGGGTGTTTGAAGGTAAAGCAGTCCCAACAATGTTGTATAGATGTGTGGCATGAGTTATAGACGAGAATGTGCAAAGGAAGGTAGATGTGTTGGAAATTAAATGTCTGAGGTCAAATGGGGTGTGGTGGTTTGACTGACAAAGTAATAAAAGAGTAAGAAAGACGTTTGGTAAAAAGAAGAGTGTGGTTGAGAAAGCTGAAGAGGGTGTGCTACAATGGTCTGGACATGTAGAGAGAATGAGTGCGGAGAGGTTGACAAAGAGGATATATGTGTTCGATGTGAATGGGGTCAAGGAGAAAGTGAAGACCCAGTTGAAGATTAAAGGATGCAGTGACAAACACTTTGAGTGATCAGGGCCAGAACATGCAGAGGCAATGTGGTATAAAGGGGTAGGTTTGCTGTCAATAGATTAAACCAGGGTATGTGAAACAGCCAGAGGAAACCATGGAAAAGTCTGTGGGTCAGGTTGTTGATAAAGGGCTAAAGTTTTGATACATTACACATGACATCTAGATAATGGATGTAAGCAAATGCAGACATTCTTCACCTGTTCCTGGTGCTACTTTGCTTACATGAGAAATGGCGAACAAGCATGAAGTATGAGCTATGTGGAGACAAATAATTTCTATTTTGGAAATCATATCTTGCAACCATATTTCATAAAACCAATTCCTTGAAACCATTTCTGTATAACCCTGCTAATGGGAACAATAAACTACAAATAATTGCTTTAAATAGCTATATGTAAACAAAGCTTTTGATCTGGATATCATTTTATTTCCATAATTGAAATTTTTTCCTTTTCTGTAGTATCCACTTTTTCTTTACGCTGGAGGCTCAAGTCCACATCAAGTATGAGCATTACATGAAGTGTTAATGAAAGTGAAAAAGGAGAGACAAGGGAAAGTATTTAAGAATTTTGGAGGAAGTGTAAAAATTTTTTTTTTAAAATGTGTCAGGTCATAGTTATTGGTAAAGACATAGGAGGGTAGATAGTTCCAGTGCTTCTAGGAGTAAGGAAAGAAACAGTTATCAAAATGGCACACCCTTGAGTCTCCAACAGGTAAACAGTAATAATGTGTGTGACGCAGCAACTACTAAGTATTGCGTGGTCTAGCTAGTGGTGGGGGCAAACAAGCAGTCAACTCTTGGGAGCAAAACCAAAGTAATACCTATAGAATAGGGAAAGGGAACCAACATTTTGGCATAGTAACTGGCAGGCCAAGTTTTGAAGTTAGCCTGGGAGAGCTGATAAGTTAGAATGCTTTCCACTCAACTCTGTCAAGTAAGGATAGAGTACTCTATACAGAGATTGGCTGATCCTTTGTATAACTGAAGCATCTTGCTTTTGAGTTCATGGTCTATGATTCACATCCACAAAACACTGTCACATCTACTATCAAACTCCTATCTCCTGCCATGTCCACTACCAGGGACTTAAAGCAATCCACTTCCTCCAAGTCCTCTCCATTCACTTCTAAACTCAAAGGATCTTTGTCTCATCCACCAGAACCATCATCTGCAAACAGCAACTGATCCACCTGACAGTCCTCAGGAGCTGCTCAATAAAATAGTTATACTTCTTTTTTTATCTTGGCTGTGATGGCATGGGCAACTGATGCCCTAATAAAGGCCACCTTATTAATGCTATACAGGTTTGTTGAGTATACCTGGAAACCTGTATATAAGGGTACTGAATGAAAGGGTGAAGGCATGTACATAGCATCAGATTGGGGAGGGGCAATATAGTTTCAGAAGTGGTAGAGGATATGTGGATCAGGTGTTTACTATGATGAATGTATGAGCAATACTTAGAAAAACAGATGGATTTGTATGTGGCATGCAAGGATCTGGAGAAGGTATATGATAGAGTTGATAGAGATGCTTTGTGGAAGGTCTTAAGAATATATGGTGTGGTAGGTAAGCTGCTAGAAGCAGTGAGAAGTTTTTATCACGGGTGTAAGGCATGTGTACGAGTAGAAAGAGAGGAGAGTGACTGGTTCCCAGTGAAGGTCAGTCTGCAGCAACAGTGTTTTATGTCACTGTGGTTGTTTAATTCATTTATGGATGGGGTGGTTAGGGAGGTAAATGCAAGAGGTTTGGAGAGCAGGGCAAGTATAGTTTAGATCAGTTACCCTATGTAACTTTGCTGCCAGTGAGAAGCTGGGCTCAAGAAGTAGAGTAATGGCCCCTCCCATGACCCCCTGCAAATTTAAGGCATACTCCTCCAACTACACTTTATTGTGTGACTGCCACTAGTGAGAGGGAGGGCTCAGGTGGTGGTGTACTGGCCCCTCAAATACCCCAGCTAACTCGAGAATTATTCCATCCCCTACCCTTGGAGCAACCCATTGGGTAGTAGGTTGTTGACAACAGCCGCCAGGGTGGTACTACTGTCCTGACTGAGGAGTGTTATAGTGATGCCTGGAATCCTCTTACACCCTCCATGTCAGGACTGCTGGTCTTACTTTCTGTCTCATCAAAATGGGATGACCAGGCTAGTCCTACCATCTTCTTACAAGCACCACACACCTAATCAAACCATGCTCATTATTGTTACTAATTTTCACCTAAGCACTCTTGCCAATTCCTTTCCACTCAAACATCTATACGCATCATCATGACAAAGTCCGTCAAATCTAGGGCCCCTAGTCCCCAGCATCATGGTATGCTAAGAATCTCCAGGTTTCACCCTGACTCTATTGCTAATAAGAGGAAGGGCTCTGGCAGTAGTAGTACCGATCCTTCGCATGACCTTTCCCTCTCCATGAGACCTTCCATTTTTTCTACTCTTTGTACCAAAATTCATGGTCTCTCTAGTAACCTCTCCTCAGCTGAACACCATCTGTCTAGTACCTCTCTTAATATCTTACTTCTCTCTGAGACAGAGTTGTCTAATGATGTTCTCACTAGTCCCTTTTTCATATCTAACTATAACCTCCACTCATGATTTTGGTTCAAAGGTGGTGTTTGTGCTTATTCCAACATAAACACACCTGTTGCATGCCTCAAGTACCTTGGGTCTCCAAACTTTGATGTTACGTGGCTCAAAATCTATCTCCCTACTACCAAACTTGTCCTCTGTTTCGCCTACTGCTCTCCTAATTCTACAAATTTTTTATTCTCCTTCCACTATCTAAACTCCTGCCATGAGACTGTGACATCTTCTCACCTACAAGCCGAGATCCTCTACCTCAGGGATTTCATCATTCACCATAGGGAATGGTTGAATTCCTCCCATACAGATGGTGGAGGGATTGAGACCCTCACGTTCTCAATTTTCAATGACTTGGAGCAATTTACCTCTCACCTTACCCATATATCTGACTGCTGTGA
>JAUUDW010320431.1:0-13405 GCA_032361385.1 Panulirus guttatus
TACATTGCTAAATATACATAGCAAAACATGTAAATATAATATAAATATAAAACATGACCAAAACTCAGTAATCACTCGGCACAGAATGATCTGATTACAGGAAAAAGGACAAATGAAAAAAACTACGTTCTTTAAGGTAGCTGAACAAATATGAACAACCAAATGCCTCAATCAAAGCCTTCTCATGTATGACTTTTCACGTGGTGTAACCTCAAGTAGACTTAGTCTGGTAATATCACATTCATTCTTATTTTTCATTACCTGAGTACCAATTTCAATAAATAAGTCCTAGAGTTACCTAAGACCTTTCTAAAAGGCTCCTGAAGTCTAAGGCTCTACTCTTTCCAGTAGCAAGAAAATGCGGACTCCTCTTAAGTGATAAATTCTTTGCCAAGACCGTATTCTCAGAGATAAAGATACAGCCTAGCATATAACAGGGTACCCATTTTACCGACCAGCCCTGAGGAGAGTATAAAAAGATGAGAGAACAGTGAACCTAAAGCACTACCAGGATTCAAACCTATGTAGGCCTAAACTTGAATGGCCCATGCACATGTCACGGTCAGTAACTATAACTGGTATACCTCTTGGTACAATTTCATAAAGTTAAAGGAAACAGCTTTTCTTAATTACACGACACTTATATCATATTTTCTTTAATCTAATTTCCTATGAAATAGCAATTCTTTTGGCATTTTCTGTCTGTGGTATACATGTACACAACATACAACACATTCCTGTGTGTCCACAACTGCAAGCTGTTGGCTGGTTGTATGGAAGTCTGACTAGCACCTGAAGGTCACTGGGGAACATATGAATGCTGCAGCAAAGGGGAATATTTTTTGAAAGCTATGGAGTAAATCTGCGTATGGCAATTAAAATGTGGAACACACTCACTTGGAAATGGTAGAATCTATCATGGAAAATAAATCAAGGCTAAGGAAACAAGTTTCAGATATTTTTCTTTTTCATACCACAATAATGTAAAGGTCAAACATCGGAACAGCTATAAAGATCAAGGAAAATGTTGTGCTTAAAGGAAACATCTGTATAACCACCATAACTTCTAAAAACCTTACCCATCTTCCCCTAGCAGCCAAAATCTACCCTAAAAATGAGGTTTTCTGAAAAGTATGTGATCATTATTTTCTCATGACATTCAGTTACTTGGAGGTTTTTCTGCTGAAAACTTGCTTCCTTCCATTAATCATCCAATTCCATGTCACAGCATATGTATTCAGCAATACAAACCTCACAGCAACTGAATGTCAACAAAAAACACCACCACCAATCACACACATTTCGTACAACATTCATGATAAGGTAACCTCTGGCTGCTGTGTGAAGTTCGGTGAGGTTGTAAAACTAGTAGAGGTAGTTCTTTACCAATCTAGCTATAAGTTAAAACTTACATTAGAATATTAGATAATGAATAATATCATTTTGCTTGAGTAGTGCTTAGAGAACAGAATACAAGCATGATTCAGAGCATTGTATCATTTTCTATGATATCTAATAAGGTGACAGGGATGAAGGTTGCAAAAAAGCTAAAGAAGATTTGGAAACTTTACTTGACCTCTTTACCAAACACATTTTACCTTAATTCTTAATGCAGTAGTCAAAATACACCAGAGAGCCATGATTAAGCATTACATCAACTGCCAATGATTGTCAACTGACAAACAATAAAGTGCACATCCATTTTCACTCCCAACCAACTTCCCAAAAGCAGCTTATCTATGCAGTCCCCAGCAACAGACCACAATGGTGGCATAATCATATTAAGATTCTCAGCTGCTAGAAGGAATTAGGTGTGGTTTTCACAAGTTCTGCTGATTTTTTATGTTTAACTATTTTCAGTCAATCTATCTGTATCTCTGACACATGTTCTATTCTGGAACTCCCTCAATGAGGTGGCCACGGCAACATGGTCTCCATAACTAGTGAACTCCAGTGCCACTTCTTAGCCTTTAGTGCCTCACCCTTAACATGCTACTGGCAGTGGGCAACTCTAGCACAGTTTTTGCAAAGGCTCCTACCTGATGTGCCTTCTTACTAGTTTTACATATTGCTCCAGCCTAATGTTCCTACCAACTACAACTACCTAACATTTCTACGTAATACTCCTGCCTAAATGTTCCTAGCTACTACTTCTACCTATTACTCCTAACATTTTACCAAAAGGCAGGGCTAGTGCATAGTGATCACTGCAGAAAAATCTAAAGTTACAAAGAATGAGGTGTACGAGTTGTGTTGTTAAGTATTATGTATGACAAGGAAAGACTGTATACTTGTGAACAAAATGCCAGTAGTCCACATGTGGGTGAGGCAGAAAGAAAAGACAGCCACTTGGGTCAGAGGGATGCAACCTGACAACCACTAAAGTGCTGGGTCACTACTTAGGCATCACTATCCCTTCCGATACCTAGGAAGGTAGTACAGGTAATATACCTCCCTGGTCATTAGCTGCCTACCAAGTACTACCTATTGGTATATTATGTATTGTCCATTAACTAATATACTGTACTTTCTTTGCTAAATTCATGCATTTCTTCACCAAAAATGCTCTAGCACTGTAGCTAAATGGCTTCACACCGTTTCATCACTAAACCAGCTCCGATCATAGTTTCAATTGTTCATCAAAGCAATCTTGCAGAATTTCCTGTGGTTAAACAATATGTGTTGCTCCTTTTCCTACAGTGCTCTTTTATTTCTGAACTGGTTCTCCAGCACCACTTATTGAATATGAATAATCCATGACGACATGTATGTGGATTGAGGTGTTAAGTAAAACACTGGTAAGAGCTTTTAGGCTTTATTCCTTTAATGTTCTGTTTTGTGCAGAAACCTTCTTTGGCAAGAGTAAGTTACATATATATATATATCCACATCCAGGCCCCACAGACCTTTCTATGGTTTACCCCAGATGCTTCACATGCCCTGGTTCAGTCCAATGACAGCATGTCGACCCCAGTATACTACATCATTCCATTTCACTCTATTCTGTGCACGACTTTCACCCTCCTGCATGCTCAGGCCCCAACTGCTCAAAATCCTTTTCACTCCATCCTTCCATCTCTAATTTGGTCTCCTGGTTCTCCTTGTTCCCTCCACTTCTGACACATACATTCTCTCTGTCATCCTTTTCTCATTCATTCTCTCCATATGTTCAAATCATTTCAACACACCCTCTTCTGCTCTCTCAACCAACTCCTTTCATTTCCACACAACTCTCTTACCCTTTCATTACTTAGTTGATCAAACCACATCACACTACACTGTCCTCAAACATTTCATTTCCAACACATCCACCCTTCTTCAAACAACTATATCTATAGCCCATGTCTCACAATCATATAATATTGTTGGAACTACATTCCTTCAAACAATCCCATTTTTGCCCTCCCAGATTACATTCTCTCTTTCTACACATTCTTCATCGCTTCCAGAACCTTCATGTCCTCCCCTACTATGACTCACTTCCACTTCCATGGTTCCATTCCCTGCCAAGTCCCCAAGTCCACTCCCAGATATCTAAAACATTTCACTCCCTCCAATTTTTTTCCAATCAAACTTACATTTCAACCAGCTTGTCCCTCAACCCTGTCAAACCTAATAACCTTGCTCTTATTCACATTTACTATCAACTTTCACATTTCACACACTCTCCCAAACTCAGCCACCAACTTCTGCAGTTTCTCACTCAAGGTAGCCACCAATGCTGTATCGTTGATGAAAAACAACTGACTCACTTCCCTGGCCTTCTCATCCCCTACAGACTGCATAGTCACCCCTCTCTATAAGACTCTTGCATTTACCTCCCTAACTACCCCATCCATAAACAAATCAAACAACTGACCTTCACTTGGAACCATTCACTTTCCTCTCTTCCTTCTCAAACACATACCTTATACCCATGATATTAACTTCTCACTGCTTCTAGCAGCTTTCCTCCAGCACCATATATTCTTAAAACATTCCACAGAGCATCTCTATGAACCCAGTCATATGTCTTCTCTGGATCCATAAAAGCCACATACAAATCCATCTGCTTCTCTATGTCTTTCTTACACACATTCTTAAAAGCAAACAATGTACAAGCAAATGAGGTGTCTATGTTACACAAATATGCAGACACCACAAGTAGCTAGTACTGTCAGTAGTATCAGTCACACCCTTTTGTACCATTTACCACGAAGAAACAGATTGCTGGCTTTGGATGGAACCTGTGATGCACACTTTAGGCTGATTCTGAATAGGTATGATCTATGTAACTATTGTGCTCCATGCACAATGACCACAAAGAAGGGAATTATCACACTTCACTGAATAAAGGATTGATTTGCCTCAAGATTAACAGACCTGCAATGATTCTGCATGGAGATGAGAAATGTACAAGAATGGAGGGGAGAGTTTTTCTGGGCCTGATATGCAGGTCTCTTGCTTGTATGGCTCGCAACAAGAGTGATGAAACCATAGATTTGATGAAGAAATAGTCTATGAAAAAGAGCGGATATATGCCTTGATTCTAACAGTTCTTTTTGACATATGCTTGGCATTAAAAGGGAGCAACACCGGAAGAGAAGCACTAATTATCCCAGGTAATATCAAATGAGAATTTCCATAAGTTATTCTAATCAGTGTTACTGCAGTATCAGAGTTGGCATTTAATGATGGAAATGAAAAAGACTTGGTGAAATAATTGAAAGTATCTACAAGAGTGAGATCAGATAACCCAACTGGGAATGAAATTGTACAACTGTAAAAAAAAAAAAGATAAAAATTTCCCAGTATTGACAGCAAATACCGCAGTGTGGAACATGAGCAGGATGGATGATAATCTGCCTGAAATTATTTACAGAAAAATCCTTGCCAAAAAGTATTATGGAATAGCACCAATTCATTATGCTGCATTTAGTTAATGTGCAAAATTAAACCTTTTTGGTAAATGAAACCATATGTTCAGTATTGAAATAAATTATGCAAAAAGTTATAAAATATAATGAACCTGCGGAATGAACACAAAACTGGTAAAAATATGCGTATGGCCCTGAAAATTATGACAACTTTAGAGCCACAGCAGTTACCACAGCAAGTTGATTATGCATGATAGCGTCCTTTCAAGCAAAATACATATCTACATACAATCAACCAAAATTCCATAACTCTACTCACAAACACTCTTCAATATGATCTCTATACCCACTCTTGGTATGCTCCCTGTTCCTATTCACACACATGCTAAAAGGGTAAAACATCTTACCGACAAGAGTGAGGTGTTAACCCCAATAAGAAAAGGCATAGGAGCCAGGAGGTAATCCAAGAGATGTTCTGGTAGCACTGGTATGAATATGTGCTGCCATTGCATAGGGTAAATGACAGAGTTGGCTGCTTGAACACAAGAAGACAGTCGTGAGAGCCGCTTAGACACCATAATGATTCTTCTCTCATACAACATCGATGCAAATATAATTATCATGTTGTTTGTGTCCACAGCGTTGTAGTATTCAGATAAGTTCCGCTGAAATAATGAATATCTTTAAAGTATGTATATAAATATCCCTAGGCAGACTAATTCTTTTCTGTACATCTAAGCACTACAAGAAACATAATGTTTTATCTAATCTACTTAATCAAATCTTCTGATAAAAAGAAATAAAAGTTTGGATTCATTCAAATGAGCAATTTAATATCCACACACACAAAAATAATAAAATCTAAAAAGGTCCTGCATGGACCACTCAGAGTTAAGGAACAAAAAATGAGCAGCGGGTTAAAGCTAGATAAGTGCAAAGAAGAATAATTTATTTCTACAACATTAAGTTTCAAAAAAATAAAAAGGAAAAAATATGCACATAGCAAAAATGACTTACATTTTCTGGAATGGTTGGCAGTTTTAGGTGGTTTGGGCACAGAGCTACAAAGAACTGTAAGGCAGAGCATCAGGGGTTAATATCTAGCTGTAAATACTTTCACAGGTTTTATACATAACATCATTGGCACTGTCCATTATAAAGGGTAAAATCAACATCCACTGGTTAAATATCATAAAGTGTAAGGATTAAGGATCCAAAATTCTGGATGAAGTAAGTTTTAAAAGGATAATATCAAATGTGACAAAAACAATAAATTTTAGAAAGATAATAATAACTTAAAATGTCATCATCAGACAATAACATTCAGCGTTGAAGCACAATTCATAAGAAAAGTGGAAAAAATGGAAATATCAGGATAGATATGAAGGTTCATAAATCTGTACCCAACCCCAGCAAGTGTGAGAGATTCTCTGGGATACTCAATTGATAAATTTGGGTTAGGATCTTCTATCCCTGTGCATTTCTGGTGGGGAACACATTTTCCACCCTTTGCTATCTTCCTAACTAGGAATGGGAAGTTTGCTCAATTCAGGCTTGCATCTAGCCAATCAAAAATTACCACACAGATGATGTCATAAGCCACTGCTTGCCACCTGGCAGCTCAGAATTTGCTGAAAGCAAATGTCAGCCTAAAAGCAGTCACAATTTTTTTTTTTTTTGTGTGTGTGTGTGTGTGTGTGTATAACAAACCATGAAAACTGCTTCGGGGACACCATCTCAAAGATATCTTTTTTCATTCTAAACTTACATTTCTATCCTCTATAGTCTGTCCCAGGAGCATGTGAGTATACCCCCATGAAGGAGGATAGTTTACATACAACCTATTGATATGAAAAGTAAACTCAAAGACAGAAACAAATAACTTCAATGGTGAATTACGAATTCTCCTGAAGAAGAAATTTCCAGAGAGACATAGTACTTCCCCAATGCCTAAGCTAACGCACCGAATAACGGAGATAGATGAGTGCCAAAGACTCCTCTCGTTGGTTTTCTCCACCAAAAGGTTTCTGAGGAAGTATAAAATAGAAGTCAACTTCCCCACATGGGTTCTACCATAAACAGCCCAGGCTGAGCTACTTAAAAGCTTAAAACCATATCAAGATATTTCTCACCTTTGCTGAAGACAATTACATATTTCAATTGGGTATAACGTCCTCATGGTTGTACCTTAACTTTAAAATCTAGCACTTTAATGCATGAATTTAAGGATGGACAACAGGGACTTTTTCAAGTTATATATATGGATTATCACTGTTGGTTAGTGATAGGGTTTGATGAAGGCAAAGGATATTCCCAGATGATACCTTTACTGCTAGGTTTTGCATGATACACAAAGAATTGCTCCCTTCAATAATATCTGTTAGCTAGGTTTTGCATGGTGCACAAACAATTGCTCTCTTCAATAATCTTTGCTGAAGTCTCAAAGTCTCTATGAGATTTACCTGGGCATCAGGCATCTAGCTTTATTTGCAGTTTTTCAAGAACTGATGACAATAGGGCTATTTCTGAATTCAATAATTTCCTTTAATAGAAGATTAATGAATCTTTGATTCCTCGAGGGAGTTGAATTCATAAACGTATGGTTACAATTTACATATAACCTTAATCCAGAGCTGCCAATCTTATCAAACAAACAAATAAAAAAAAAGGAACACAGATAGTAAAAATAAGGAATTTTGAGTATAAAAAAAGGAATTTTGCAAAACGAAACTTACAACCACTTACATCACTATCTAAATGTTTTACACAGACATGATTTGGCATTTGTAATGGTAATATGAACATTTTCGCTGGTTGGTTAGAGATTAGCTGCACTAAATTTTGCAGGAGAGGATCTGGTTTACACCCAGTACTTCATTTTATCCCCGTTAATTAATCATGGTCGAAGCCCAAATAAATTGAGGTGATGATGTAACTAACTTGCTGAGAATTTGATTTTTTCTCGCAAAATTTTCGTTGTTACTCTTCACCCGTCATTGCTGGAAAATCTTAGAAAATCAAATTTTGATACTTTGAGGAACAGCAACAGATGGAAGGGAACTAGTAATTTCTTAACCATTTCTGTACATGATTTGGCGAGACTTTTTGAAGTCCCAGGAGGGCCTGGCCTGGGAGCAGGACTAGCCTGTTACAAAACAAGCGTTACAAACAGAGTGTAAAATTATTTTTCTTAAGTTGTGGCTGACCGTCCGTAGTGGGGTGGTTATCATGGCTGCCCGTGAATCCAGTAGGTTTATGTTCGAGTCCTGCCCAGGTTAGCTGTCCCACAGCTAACCTAGCTTTTCATCCTTCACTTTGGTGTTGGTATTCCCAGGAGGGACTAGGAATGAGATGATGTTCCATCCTCCCGAAATGATCACGGTACGAGACGTGAAACAGCCAAGTGGAATGCAGAGTATAAGGTGCTCAGGCAACAGTACTCAGTGGTCACCCCAAAGCGTTTGGAACACAGCAAGATGCCAGACACTACCAGTCTGATACTGGTTGGGTTTTAAAAGCCCGTGCACACAAGTGTGTCCACATAGCTATAGATTAATCGATGGTTGTCATGTACACCCAGGCTTCTATGAAGATGGAAATGTAAGACAAAATGCTAACTCAAAATGGTGGAATTACAGCCCTGTACACAAGGCAGCGTTGGAACCTTCTGACTTGAGTTAACAAGTGGGTTGGACTTGCCTGTAGTGATGACAAACAACCTGAGAATCGATGTCAATTGAAGTCAGCAAACAAGACCAGAAGCATCAGTGATTTCTCCATGGGTCTGGCGAAGGGAATAGATAAGGCTATGGCTGGATACCCACCTAGGGTCATGAAGTGTATAGAGAGGCGGATGAAAGTGCGAGGCCTAAGGCAGGATATAGATCACCTGTAGTGATACGTAAGATCATTGTGGATAGAAGTAAGGGAAGGAGCTAAAGAACAATGTAACGAGGAAATGTCCCTCTACAGTGGGAATGATAAACGTTAGTGAGAAAGGATAAGGCTCCTGATAACAGCTGAAGTTATGAATAAAACATGAGAGAAAATATTATCAAACTTGCTAAGAATAAGATTGGTAATATTTTCGTCGTTTGAAAGGAATCGGAACTTTAATTAGGGAGGACCTGAGCCTGAAAGATGACCTGGAGGGGAGTGTAAGGCGGGGTTGGGGGTTGGAAGGACCACGGGAGTGTATGGTGTTGGGGACGCTAAGGGCCTGAAGAAGGGGCGGAGGTGCGGAGTGTATGTGAAGTGTAGCATTTGTGGAAGGGGTACGGTGTATGTCAGGAACGGGGTGTATGTACGGGAGGGGAATATGGAAGGGGCAGGGTGTATGGGAGGAGCGGGATGTGTGGCAGGGGCAGGATGTATGGTAGTGGATATATGGGCAGGGCGGGGCGGGAGGTGCCACATTAGGAGGGGAGACGAGAGGTATTCTTGTGATATGAGCTGTGGGAACTGATGCGACTGATCTCGTAATGGCTATTGATATCCTGTGAACCCCTGCTGTGTGTGTGTGTGTGTGTGTGTGTGTGTGTGTGTGTGTGTGAGCGGTGAACACACAGTTGACAGCGGTGAAGACACTGCTGTGTGTGGCTAAACTACCTCATCAGTTGATTAATCAGACAGTTTGGGATCAGAAATCGTATTAATGTGTACCGTCTTGATTGGATTGGTGAGGCCCCGGCTGACTGAGGCTGCGGACCCCACGCGGGCACTGGGGCCTCTCCACACGGGGTCATAAGCCCTATAATGGCCTGCACGCGCCACAGTTTGTTTGGGCAGCATGGCCACAGTGAGACCGGATAATGAAATCATGGCAACATTTTCCTCGGCAATATTATATTACTGAAATGAAGTGGAAGTGATAGGACGGAGCCCAGGCGGGAGAGGCACCCGTGGGAGGGGCGGAGGGGATGGCCCCGTGAGAATGTGAGGGGTGGAAAGGAAAGAAGAGGAAGCAGAGTGAGGGATGGAAGGGAAGGGAGAGGGAGCAGAGAGTGAGGGAAGCGGTGGTGGTGGTGGCATGTTACTAACATGGGTATCATCCTGCTGCTGCAACTACTGATGTCAGACGTAGTGTGTCAGTAGTCAGTGCTGCTGACCCGACTCACACGACGCGGTTAATCTGGTGACTCTGCTGCTGACGGTGACGTGGAGGAGGACCTGGTGATGAGACAGGTGGTGGCAGGTGTAGCCACAACGACCGTCAGACTACAGTCAAAAGCAGTGGTATGAGATCTTGATGGTAGTACTGGTTGTGGTGGTGAAGATGGTAGTGATATGGCATGTGTGGTGCTATGGCAACGGCCCGGTAGTGGCCACGGTCAGGGTGTTATGGCAACGGTAACGTTGGTCTGATGGGCTTCGTCATATTACTGATCAGATTATCACATGGCCAGCAGTGCTCGCCCGGCTCTCATTACCTAGCCTGCTGACCGTGGTTGCCATGGCCACCCGTGGCTACACCAAGCATCAGGCGCTCTCGAGAATATTGTTTTCTCATTTCGCTTGTCATTTGGCCGTGAGCTGTGCTGCAGCGGTACACAGAAGAGGAGTCTTTTTCCGTCCCTCTCGTCATATATTCTGTTTACGCGTCTTTTTCATATATAAGGTTTGTAGGATATGTTCACAAAATTTTAGATATATATACAAAATTAAGGTCACCCGATATGAACATTTGCTGTATGTTCACACATTAAGAGCATGATCATCAGTAAGGAACACGATGGATGCGAACATCGAAAGGCTAACTTGGTTCTCTCGAAGCTGCACCGTCAGTAGGTATCAGACACAGAGCTCTGGTCAGGGGAGGAGAAAAGCTAATAGAGTACACAGAAAACGAAGGCAAAGATTGGGTAAGATATGCCAGTAGACTCCATATATACGGCGTCGCAAATAACGTTTCTCGTGTTGGCATCAAGTGCTCTTGTTGGTAAGTTACTCCACATAGTAACATTCTTAGGAAAAAATAAAGTAAAGAAACTTTGTTATATATTTGCTGAGATCAGTACTGTCAGAACCTTTGATGCTTTAGACTATATCGAATTACCACTTGACTAAATCTTTTTTAGATTCGTTGAAGCTGAATTGTTGACGGTTGTCATTTGGTTTGACATTCAGGCCTTGAATTCTCTTGGTTGCTCGCCGCTGTACTTTCTCTTCTGCGTTCTCATTTCTTTGTCTCTTTCCAAGATATGAGCGATCAAAACATAGAACCGTATTTCAGGTAAGATGGGCCGGGATGATGAATTGCAAACGACGAGTTTCGTAGACCTGGATTCGAATGGCTTGCCTCTGAAGCTGTATCCTTTTTCACAAACTGGTGTGTTTCTGGCTTAAGGTCATCATACCTTATTAGAAACAAGACCGTTTCCGTTTTTTTTTTGTCATGCATCTGAGCACAAATCATACTTTAGTTTGTCTTTCCGTCTTGACGACACGTGCGTAAAACTTTGCACTTCCCAACATCAGAATTGACATGCCATTTGTCGGCCCAATCTATAAGTCTGCTAATGTCAGGTTGTTGTTGCTGACGCTCAATTTCCGCTGTAGCTTTAATTCTCACTTTAGCTTCGCTTGCGAGTTTTGATATCTTACAATATGGTCCATCATCAATGTCTGTGTATATTAGAATGAGAATTGGTTCTAAAGACTGATCCATGTGGCACTCCACTTGTTACATCCAACCATTCATAGTCTCAACTCGTTTGATCGCAGTAGAGTTGGTCGATGTCAGTTTTTAGACTTTGAAAAGAGCAGTCGATAAAGTCCATCATCAAAGATTGCTAGTAGAAGTTGAGACACGGTATAGACGGTGTTTTACTTCAGAGCTAAGAAAATTTATTGCCAGACCGTAAACAGAGAGTACTAACACTAAATGATTACATCAAAGTAAATCAGGCAGCTGTAGTAAACATGAGCAAGTGCGTCTAAACCATACTGTCAATTGTTGGTGGAATGATTTTGTTCATTATGATTTGTATTTTGTTTCGAATGTTTGTTTCCGTATATAAGCCGGCTATGGACCAGTTGTGTGACAATAATCGGGCAGGGACTTGAATTGAATTTTTTTGACAGCGTTGAATTAACAGACTTCCAGTTTTGAAAAGTGTTTTAGCGAAGGGAACAGTGTAAGGTTTTATTGTCTCTATTCTAGACTCGTTACCCTTGGATAACGCCCACCAGGCCTGTTAACAGTGTCCACACGACAGGCTTGTGGGCAATAGTTGCTCCTTCATTTACAGATGTTGCGGGAGCGCTGCCTTTCTCCGTCCTGAGGGAACGATAAATCGATCTCGTCTAGTACTGTGGCCACACAGACACACTCATTGGGAGATGTTTCTTGTGAGCAATGTGGAGCGGGCGGCATGTGTGACGGCATAGGGAAGCAAGGGGCAGGTGACGCGGAAGACAGGATGAAGGTGCTAGGGGTAACACCAGTGGGAGCTGTAGTCACCTTACAGGAGGTACAGGGTGAGGTGGGATATGTAGAGTGGTGGAGAGGTGCAGAGTGAGGGGAATGCGCAGGTTGAGGGGGCGATGCAGGCTGAGGAGATGCACGGTTAGGGAGGACCTGCAGGTTGGGGGCGTATGGTGAGGGGGATATGCAGAGGAGGTGCAAAGTGAGGAGGCTGCAGGTTGAGGGAGAGGTGGAGAGTGATGGGGAGATGCAAGGTGAGGGGGGAAGTGGAGTTGGCCAGTCGTGTGGTAGTCTACGGATGTGTCGTGAACCACTCGTGATGCGCTCTACCTCAGTTGGAGGGGAAGTTGTCCTGCATGTTGTCAGTATGGCTCAGCAGGCGTGACAGGTGGTTCCCCCTGTGGTGTTGGCATTAACGTTCTCCCCAGTACGTGCCATCACCATCATTTCCATCATTACCGCTACCGTCTCCAACACTGCCACCACCGCCATCGCACCGTCATTACCGCTACCATCACCACCACCACTACCACTAACCGCTATCATCACTACATCGTCATCACCATCATCTCCACCATGACTACACCACCACTGCGAAAACCACAATCACTGCTACCACCACCACCAGCACTGTCATTACTACCACTATATCCTCACCACTACTACCACCACTACCACCACACTTCCTGCATGGGATTGGCTGTATCAATAAATCCTAATAGGTCCAGGGGCGTGACGGCGGCTGGGGAGGAAATCCGTGGTGGGGCCAGGCTGGTGGGGGAAGACGGGCGGGGGAGAAGAATGACGGAAACGAAGACGACGAAGGGGGAGAGAGAGGGGGGGGTAGAGTGCAGAAGAAGCAGGGTATAGGGGAGAATGGGATACTGGAGAGGGGGGGATTGTGAAGGAAGGACGGAGGTGGCCCAGGAGAGGGCTGGAGGTGGTCCAGGATAGGGCTGGGGGCTGGAGGTGCCCCAGGATAGGGCTAGGTACTGGAGGTGGCTCAGGATAGGGCTGGGGGCTGGAGGTGGTCCAGGATAGGGCTAGGGGCTGGAGGTGGCCCAGGAGAGGGCTAGGGGCTTGAGGTGGTCCAGGAGAGGGCTGGGGCTGGAGGTGATTCAGG
>JAUUDW010320540.1:0-13404 GCA_032361385.1 Panulirus guttatus
ACACCCCAATCTGAGCCTTCGAGGAGGATGAGCACTCCCTGCCTGGCTCCTTCTTCTGTTTCCCTTTTTAGAAATTGTAAATACAAGAAGGGGAGGGTTTCCAGCCCCCCGCTCCCGCCCCTTTTAGTCGCTTTCTACGACACGCAGGGAATACATGGGAAGTATTCTTTCTCCCCTATCCCCAGGGATAATTTCTAAACTTATCTGGACTATACAGGATCATTTAAAGTTGTCATTCACCAGGTGTGCATACTGCAATATTTGTACATATATTTATGTCATTCATTATCAACACAGTGCCTGAGTAAGAAATGGAGGTATGACAATTGGAAAAATCTTCTTTTTCTAATGAGGTATTGCATGAGTTTGAGATACATGTTTCTGTGCACTGTCTATGCTTTTGCATTCTTATGTATCAATTCAAGAAACTTTTTCTTTTTTCTCATACACATGGGTAGTCTAAAGAAATAATCCACCATACAAGAGTCAACCCTTTTGACACACTTATGTACCACAAGGCAAATGCAGCATCAATTACTAGTTTTGTCCAATCTGCACCTCACTCAACAGTCACATCACTCAAAAGAAAAAAAATCCCCTTAAAATCGAGTAGGGAGATGAAACAGGATGGTATGATATTGGTTCTCAACATGAAGTGCCTAAAAGGAAGTGGAGTGCTCTAGAAGCCTGGGAGTGGACTTTGGAGCAATTGGAACCACAGGTACTGAAGTGTTGTAGGGTGGAAAAGGGGGCAAATGTCCAGGATACACTGAAAGTGTGAGGAAGAAGAGGTCAGCATCTATTAGAGTAAAGATAGGTATGTTTGAAGGTACAGTAGTCTAACAGTGTTGCAAGGATATGTCTTAAATCATTAAGCATAACAATAGAAGAGAGTGGATCTGTTGAAAATGAAAAGCCTATGGACAGTGTATGCTGTAAGGCAGCTTGATCATGAATGGAATGATAATGTAAGAAAGAAGTGTGGTAGTTAACACAGCATGATTAAAAGAACTGACTATGATGTGCTGAAATAGTTCAAACGTGTGGAAAAGATGGATGAAGACAGACAGACCAAGGAAATCTTTATATCAAAATGGGGGTAGAGATCATGAAAGAAATGGAAGGATGGAGCAAAAGAGGCTTTGGGGTGACAAAATCAAAACATTCAGGAGGATGAGATGCATGTATAGGATGGAATGAAATGGACTAATGCAGTATGAGGGGAAGGGCATGCTGTCAATGGGCTGAATCAGGATATATGTTGCAGTTATGGTAAACCAAAGGATAGTCTCTGGGGATTAGGTGTGGATGGTAGGCTCTGTTTTCAAGACATTATTCATGACAGACAGAGATTGGATGTGTTCAAATGAGGCTGTTGTCTGCTTGTCCATGGTACTACTATGCTAAGGCTTACACTAAAGACATCTCCCATTATTACAACACTATCTATCTATATCTCTGGTGCCTGTTCCAAATGGAACTCCCTCAAAGGGGTGTCCATAGCAAGAGTCTCCTTAACTGAAGAACTCCAGTGCTACTTCTTTGCCTTTACAAACACCATTTCATCATATTCTAAGACCCTTCATGCCTATGATGCAACTACCATAAAGAACACACAAAGCACTTACAACTCAATTGCCCTCTAGTGTATACACATAGACGCACATACATCACAACACTTTATGACCTGTCGTCCTAATCTGTGGACATGGCCAGCTTCCTGAGTGCCCTAGAAAGCTCATAAGGAGACACAGGACTCCTGGGGCAGGAAGTAAGTCAATAAGAATACATGAAGGAATAAATATTTGTTAGAAAATGAATACATTGGTATACATTTGGGGAAGATGAAGTCATTAGGTAGTTGTACATACACCATGATAAGATGCCATGAAGATGTAATAAGTAGAACAAAAATGATTAGTGAAGACAATTTATGATAGTACAACATGAGGCTAACCAAACGAGATGTGGAAAGAGTAAGTGGGTAAGCCATTCAATTGTAATGGTACATAATAAAAGCTATCATAGGTGAAAATACACCCAAAAATATGGAGATGCGTAACAGATAAGTCTGGTGGAGGGAAAGGATATGCAGTTCTGAATAAAAAATCAACTGTACAAGGCAAATGTACATCATGTATAAACAAAATTGGCAGTCTTGATAAAATCTTCTGATTAAACTTAAGCAAATACTTTGTTTTAGCATTACAGTGCACATTTATTGATATGTGACTGAGTGGCTTGTGCAGCTACCAATATTTTCTTACTTGTTTTCTAATAATTATTTGGGGAAACAGTAGTCTGTGAGGAAAAGTACAAGCACTACTAACCAGATTTGCTGGGGCTTGATCTTGCAAGAGTTTCAAGCTCTAAGATCTGCTTCTCTAACATTGACTGCCTTTGTCGAGACTCCTCGCTCTTCTGATTGACTTCCCTTCGTAAAGTTGACACTTCTTCTTGTACCTTGAATTGGATGTGCCACAGTAGATTACAGAAAGGATTCCATACTTTTTTATTTCTCTTGAATATAGTGTTCATCACAATCAAAAATGGCTTATAAAATAAGTTCCAAGATATATTTTTACCTAATGATTCAATCTAACTGAGGTAATATGCAGCAACTGATTAAGGAATATGAAATAAATCTATTTTTCATGAGATAATCATCAGCGAGCTGCTCAAATCCAAAGGACCTATATCTAATATACCACATACCTGACAGTGAATATTCTCCAGATCCTCTTTTTGTCTGCGCACCTCAACTAACTCCCCCTCCAACTCCACCAACTTCGCTAAAGATTCCGCTTCCATCTCTGACATTCTTTCTGCCATCTGAAATAAGAATAATAGTGATTTTTAGCCACTGCTCTTCCCAATCTCTATTTGAACAGAGTTGCTTACTTGAGTATTCACATTAAACTATGTGAGCAATTTTTTCTCATTAGTAAGTAGCATCTTATGAAAATCTAAGTCTGCAGGTCTCAAAAATATTTCTACAGTACGCTTAATTGCTGCATTACCAACTTTCTAGACATAGTTATAGTTTGTCTGAAATCATCCAATCAACCTTTTAGATATTCTTATAAAACCTGTGACAGTAGAGTTTATAACATTCTGAGATATTAGGTAAATATTTCTTCCTGCTAACTAACTTTTACATTAAGAAAAAGTCCTCTTCTGTTCTGAATGTGAAGAAAAAGGCATCACATTATATATTTATATGAAAAATAACTATATTCTATGACAATTTACTTTCTAATGTATTTTTGAGGATACATGGCAAGGAGTGTGGGAGAAAAGTGACTCTGAAGGTATTGTTGTGTATGGAGCAACAGACTCAGGAGAAGCAACATCGCTTTAGGAATGGTCAAGAATGAGTGGACCAAATTACTTTTTTATGACTGAATATAAGAAATACTTGAAGAAAGAGTGACATGTATAAGGTATTTATGGACCTTGAGAAAGTATATGATAGAGGTGAGAGATGCCGCTGGAGGGGAGCTTCGTGGTAGACTTGAATAATTCCAGAGGCTGGTGACAGAATCAGGGAAAATGCACTAAAAGAAGAAAGCTGGAAGTTAACATGAACTTCATAAGGGTAATGAGGTGCAGTAGTTAGGGGTTAAACAGGATTGTTGGAGTATGAGTTTAAATGGAAAAGACCTGGAGGATATGGAGTGCTTGAGGTACCAAAAAGTGGATGAAGCACTGGATGGAATCATGGAGCTAAAATGACTCTAAGGTTACATTTCTGAGCATGCTACCGAGTGTTGGGAAGGAAATGTCTGTTTCCATAAGGGTACATTTGAAAGTATGGATACCCTAGCGCTGTATGTGAGAGAGTTTTATGCTGTGAATGCTGAGGATAGGAAGAGTTTATTTCATATGAAAACACTAAGAAAATGATAGGGGATTGCATGCAAAGAAAGCAATCTGTGTGTGGAATTGGTATAAATTGGTTCATCTGATCATACCCTCACATATGTAACTATTCAAATGGAACATCCCCTTTAAACAAAGCTGACTGGAATATCTTATGTAACTTCTTTTCCGACTTTCTTTGGCTAAATTACTGTCTCTTTTGTAGTGAAGTTTCTGTCTCCACTAAACACATAGCAGAGGTTATTCTTGCAGGAATGGAAGCATTTCTCCCCTCTTCCCCCATGCTACCCCTTCATCCAATCTGTGGTTCAACCGTTCCTGTTCTGAGGCCATTCATGCAAGGAATCAAGTATACTGGGCTTGGAAAAACTCTCCTTCCTCTAACTCC
Organism: Panulirus guttatus; assembly: GCA_032361385.1. Taxonomy (NCBI): domain Eukaryota; kingdom Metazoa; phylum Arthropoda; class Malacostraca; order Decapoda; family Palinuridae; genus Panulirus; species Panulirus guttatus. The sequence continues at coordinate 4,271 of JAUUDW010320540.1, forward strand.
CACTCAGCTTTTATCACTGCCCAAAATTATTGTAAACATATTATCCATTAGGCAAAGTGTTTTTTTATTGAAAGAAAGTGCGATAACCTCTCATCATCATCCACTGAAAGGTCTTTCTGGTCTTTAGCTAAAGGTATCTCTAACACTTCTGTCACACTACCTTTCCTTCAATTTTCCATTCTGATGGTACCATAGCTGTCTCTGCTGTAGACAAAGCAACTCTATTTGGTTCCTGTTTCTCCTCTAACTCCACCTAAGACAACTCCAACATTCCCTCACCCCCTGATGCTCCTCTTACTAATCCTATGCCCCTTCCCATAATCTCTTTTCGGACTGTTCAAAAAGTTCTTCTCTCTCTGGACACAAGCATGGCTTATGGTCCTGATTGCATCCATCCCTTTGTACTGAAAGAGTGTGCCTCTGAACTTGCAGCTGTGCTTGCCTGTTTGTTCCATTTTTGTTTAAAAATTGAAACTTTTCCTTCTCCTTGGAAGTATGCATTGATACATCCCATCCCTAAAAAAAGTGACCGTTCTGACCCCTCTAACTATCATCCTATTGCTTTTATATCTACCATTTCCAAAGTTTTTGAATCCCTCCTCAACTCCCACATCCTTAAACATCTTGAAAATCACAGTCTTCTCTCTGATCATCAGTATGACTTCCAAAAGGCAAGATCCATTAGTGATATTCCTTCCTATTTTCCTAAAAGATCCAATAGTGATATTACTTCCTATTTTACTAATATCAGGTCATTATCCATGAAAAATATTGAGGAGTCATGTGTAGCTGCCCTTGACATTTCCAAAGCACTTGACAGAGTGTGGCATCGGGGTCTTATCTCTAAGCTCCCTTCTTTTGGATTCCCCGCCTCACTTTGCTCCTTCATATCTAGCTTCCTCTTAGGCCGATCTATCTCTATGGTTGTTGATGGATCAGCCTTCCCCTTTTTTCCAAAAGCAGTGGTGTCCCTCAAGGTTCTCTTCTGTCCCCTACACTTTTTCTCCTTTTTTTCAATAATTTCCTCTCCTCCACAAATAATCAAATACACTCATACTCTGACAACTCAACAATGCATTCATCCACATCCTTCAATTCTGCTCCTTCTCTCTTTCGATCTGCATCTCATCTTGACCCAACTTTCTCAATAAATTCAGAATTAGACACGATATCTCAGTGAGGTTGACATAATCTAGTTAAGTTTAATGCCTCGAAGACAGAGCTTCTTCCCATCTTTCTATCGTAAACTCCTCACAACTCTCATCTCTCCTTTGATGGCTCTGTAATTCCATCTCTTGACTCAATGAACATACTCGGTATTACTGTAACATCCAGTCACTCTCGGAAAACCCATATTATGGGAATAGCTAAGTCTGCTACAAAAAAATAGGGAGTCCTGTTTAGATGTCGAAACTTCTTTTCTTCTGAACAGATACTCTGTTTATACAAAGGACTGATTCGTCCTTGCTTGGAGTACTGCTCTCACATCTGGGGTAGTTCTAGCTCTGCATATTTATTTGGCATAGATGAGCCGAAAGCAGTCTTACATATAAACTGTCCCAAGCTAACTTGCAAACTTGACCCCCCTTGTCCTACGCCACAATGTTGGCTTACCTTCCCTCTTCTACAGGTATTACTTTGGTTTTTGCTCCCGATAGCTGGCTACTTATGTGCCCCCACCACTAGCTACACCACACAATACTCGGCAAGCTTCTACGTCACATGATTACTGTGTGGCCATCAGCAACTCAAGGGTGGGCCGTTTTGATAATTGCTTCCTTCCCTACATGTCAAAGCTTTGGAACTCAACCTTTCTCATGTCTTTCCCAACAGATATGACCTGGCTCATTTTCAAAGACAGGTTTTTCACGTCCTCCAAAATTCATAAATACTTTCCCTTATCTTTTCTTTTTTCCTTCTATTATTCTCTCTATACTTTAAGTACGGCCTGGCCTTGAGGTGGACTTCTGTCCTTGACTGGAGCCTTAAGATAAACAAATGTTTGTCTAATTAGATGAATTAAATTAGTGTGTATATCCATGTTCCAGTTTAAGACACCAGGCAAAGGTTGAAGATATGTATAAGTTAATCTTTGAAGACTGTACGTATCTGACCAATCTCCAAAAAAATGGGAATGCAGTAATGATGACTTACAGATATACAGCGTAAATAAAGAAAGATGAAAGTAAAGGTAGAATGCTGAAAGTAAATGAGAACTAAAAGAAAGTCCCTGTGTTTCAGAGATGGGCAGTCTCAATGTAAACTCAGCATGAAGTGGAAAGATGTCAGTTATGAAGGAATCTAGGATTTGAAAGTGGTGATCAATGCAGACAGTAGTAGGAATGTATACTAAAGAGGAGAAATATAAGGAGGAAAAGTTCAATTCAAAGTGTTCCCAGAACTCTGAAATATGACAAAAACTTAGGTATACAGTATGCAAGAAATATGTATTAACAGCATATTTCCTAATTTCACAAGGTTAGAAAATATTGATTCCTTGATACAAACAAATGAGAACTATCAATTTCCACTTGCCAAATGATATTGGATAGTCCTTGACCATATATTCAGGTTATAAGGCCATTTGTTCCTTACCTTCCATTTCTATAAATAATTAGAGTTCAAAACAAATTAGCTAAGAAAACAAATACAGAGAATATTTTAATTCAATAAGCCTTAGTTTCATTAATTAAACTTACATGAGCTAATTCATCCTCTAATTCAGCTACTCTTTCTAACGCTGCAGTTTTAGTTTCGCTGTCTTCCATAAGTGCTGCAACATCAAACACGTTGTCAAGATATGCAGATATCTGAATCTGAAAAATTGAAATATATATTTACATATATGGCAATAATTTCATTTATATCAAAGTTCTGTTGTTATTTTGAGGAAGAACTCCAAAGCATTATAATTTCATTAACACGATGAAGTAAATGTTACGCAGCAGTTCACCAGTCTACACCCACAACAATTCAGGTAGCTATAATTCATTTAATACTTTCCTATGTCACTGCATGATAAATGGATTTTCTTAATACTCTTCTTGGAACAAGACAAAATACAAAAATTAAGAATGCAAATAAGAAATTATCAGAGGTCTATCTCCATACATAAAAAACATACGTTTTGAAGAATGAAAAACCATTTCTCTACCACAAGTAGAGCTCCATAAGCATTTGAGAAAACACTTGCTCTTTTTTACCCTCATACAACATATGAGACTCACAAGTGCTCGTTCAAGGACTTGGCAACCATGCTGCAAGGTGACCTGGCCTCTAATGTCACAGCACAGGGGTAAGGTATGACTTTGCTGCCCTCCAATCATATTCATTCACTGACCATTGGAGACTGTGCCTTAGGCCTGTTTCTGTCTACAATCAAGTGAGATTTTGTGAAAAGCAAAAAGAAAAAAAAAAGTAAGGAAAAGGCAACAAAATGGATACTACCAGGAGTACACCTATGGCGGAGAAATGACTTTCATTCTTCAAAACCAGCACTTCTTCCATGTGGATGGAAACTTATGGAAGTCTGAGAAAATACCCACATGGAGGAGAGAAGAAACAAAAGCCCAGCTTTTAAGAGAAACATTTACTCTAACTGGCAATATGCCTCTAATACAAAACAGGTAAAGCAAATTCATAGAGAGATATCAGTGATTAAAGGGGTTGTTGAATGCTTTTCATACTAGACCATCCTCTTCTGATGGTGGTTCACCTAAAGGCATGCAAAACAGGTTAATCAAACACAAAGGGTTGCTGAATTCCCCCATCCCTCCCCCTGTCTCAACTAACAGAAGGATTATTGAAGAATCCTGGGAAGATGCCACTTTCCACACACCATGGACTCTCTCAGAGGACCTGGAATGTGAGAAGTAGTACAAACTTCTTGATTCAACCAGAAACAACCTTCCTGATAAAGGCTTAAAGAAACCTTGAAAAAAATACTACTATGTAATTTTCTGAGAGATCCAAAAATTCTCTTAAAGTTTAGACAGGGCAAAAAGAATGAAGCTTTGGCAGAACATGAAAGTTACATAGTTTTATCAAAACACTCAATCCTAACTTTAATGCCTCATTTTAGCAAGAAACTCTAAGCGTGGATTATCCTTTATCTATAAAAAGTAATCTTCACTTCTGTGTGAATACTGTGCCTAGAATGTGCATGAAATTCACATACTCTCCTTCCTGATCCCAAAGATAAAAGGAATAGTGTTTTCACAGCATACAAGCCATAACATATGAACCTCTGTGGTGTAATGGTTAGTGTTCCTGACTGTGACTTATCCCTGGGCCACCCAGGGTTGAGTGCAGAGGTTTGAATCCTGGTTGCAGTAGTTGGTCCACAGTCAACCCAGCTGTTCATCCACCCCAAGGGGTTGGTTAATAAAATGGGTACCTGGTTCATCCTAGGATATATAGCATTAATAAGATGGCCTTGATTTGGGCCTCAGTTGTCTGTGCTGTCTCAGCTAAAAAAAAAAATCCAGGAATTCTGACAGCTCCTACTTAAGCCGATTTATGGAGGTTATAGCTTTCTTTAAAAAAAAAGGATCTGCCTCTGCTTCTTGAAGAGCAAGAAGCAATATCAGCGTCAAATACTGAAGTCAAATTTTCCTTAAATGCACTATCAAATTAAGCCATAATACCACTGGCTTCATTCTTGTAATCAGAAAGATTAGAAAAACACTTTTAACGTACTTATTCAGAAAATATTTACCTGGATGTCTCATGATAGCCTATATGACTACCATACCACCTGGGATTGTCTGGAATCATTCCAAAACCCAATATTTTATACTAAATTCCTCTTTAATGGCAATAACTCACTATGACTCAATGAATTCAATCTTTCAAGGTACTGACAGCAAAAGACACCCTCTTGCAACAGGGATGTTTTACCCATTTCAGGACTACTAGTGTCACTAAACCATGAAAACTAGTCAGTTAAGAATAATATCCTCAAGGACTCCTATTGAAGAAAAAAGAAAAATGAAAAATAGACAACCCAAACTACAGTCATAGCACTGATCTACTACCTTTGAGCCACAGAAAAACTTAACCAAGTAAGAGCAAGTTGACCATGTGGCACGCAGACTCACCTCAGGTTTCATTCTTAATAGCCAAATCCACTTGAAAGGAGTTGATCCTATAATCATAGGTATGAAGGTACCATAAGTTTCATCTCAAACAAAACAGTCCTAGAACTCAACAGGTTCTGTGCCAATATGCAGCACACTCCATGAAGGAAAAACTCTTGAATAAACTGTTTCTTCTATGCTACTAGAGTAAGAATATGGTAAGTGGTCTCTAAAGAGGAAGAGAATAGGTCAAAACTTGTTCATCAAACAATGAAGAAAGGTGACGGTATTCATCAAAAACTGAATCAATCTACCCAGGTTCAAAATGTCTAAAATGGGGAAGAGGCCGAGATCCATCACTCCTTTCCTGTTCATATGCCAACAGGTTTAAGCCTCAGTCCACCCTACCATTTCCATGTAATCCTCTGGAGAATGGCAGCCCGATCCAAAGTCCCTGCACAATTACCCAAACCATCAGCAGATCCACAGGGATTCTCTTAGTCACACGTCTGCAGATTTTCCTTGTTAGACAACCATTCAAGAGCTATGCAATGTTTTCATGGGAAAAGACTATGTAGCAGGGTAGGATGTCTGCCTAAGATAGTTGGGCATGCCCAACCTATATTACCAACTTGCAAGGTTGGGGCTTCAGGGATAAATCTTGTGAATATTACCCACAAAATGGGCAAGTGACATCAAAAGAATTATGTCAGCAATTGCTGTAAGTACAGAATGCAGGTCTATGTGATCAGAGGCTAAATATGTCTGATCTACACCACAGAATTAGGAATGGAGGTAATGATGACTAAAATACAGAGAACCACTTTACATATACAATCTAATTGATACAGAGATGTCATAAATCTCTAGATTAAGCTGAACAGAAGCTCATTCTCAGTAATATATACGTTTGGAAAAATACCTTTATAGATGATTTTATGAGTTTTAAATCTTTTATGAATGTTAAGGCTTTCCACTGCATAAATTTCCTGTGTTTACCACAACTGGTTCACGAAAATTTGGAAGGGGTTCTTCCTTTCCTGTTTATATGTCTATGAGCAATTTGCTTAACAAGATCGACATTAATATTCAAAAGTGCAATCTTTGGTAAAAGATACAGTTCAAATCATACATTCCTTCAGACCTGAGGGCTGTTAAACATTTCTCAAGGATGAAAAATGTTAAACATAGTGGCAAGTGCCATGGGAAGTAAATTAGAATGAAGGTCATCAATCATTTAAAGCTCTTTATAACTTGCTACATAATATGGTTGAAGCAAAAACAATCTTTTCATTCTTTTGGCTTTTATAGAAATTACAGTCCCAGTCTGAGCCCAAGCAGTACTCATAACTTCAAGGCCTTTCAGTGACATACAAGGAGCCTTTTCCTTTACTCTCTTGTCTCCATCTAAAATAATAAGGAGTTCAGGGTAATACTGATCTGCAGATAACCTTGTCACAAAGCATTAAGTCTTTCTGTTATCCAACTCTCCCAAGCATTCATATCTATCTATCTATATCTCTGATGCACTCTCATGTATAAACAAATCTTTGTTAAAGTTCTGCAGGAACCAGCTTCATGAAGAATTGCAAAGATTTTCCATGAATACATACTCTCTAACTCTATTTTCCTACAGAATCAACCATACACACTAAGGAGAAAGAGAACCTTAGGCCAAGGGGCCTGTCTTTCCCACCTCTGATGCTGGTATAGGGTTATGATATGATCTACATTTAAAAGTCATACAAAGCACCAACATCAATCAGCCATATACTGATGAAAAATTCCCTCTGAGTTTCCACAAGAGCACAATCTCATCAGGTACTGCTGGGACTGCCTTTGGGTAGACACCAAATGACTCAGTTTTCCCAAGCGTATCATCAGTATAGTAGCCAGGACATGAGCCCTCAGACCTCATGGTGTGCTCTGTCTCCCTACCAATGAAATGTGTGGAAATAAATACATTTTGTATCACTAAACACAATCAAAAGAGAAGGTTAAAGACCTAAAATATTCGCACACTAGAAATAAATGCCACAAAGTCAAAAATGATTGATTTGAATGGATCGTGGAATTTGCAAAGTGCCAGAACCTAATGGTCATTCACTGCTTTTTAGTATGAAGAACATAACTAATTACTTAAATCTATTTACTTAGAATAATGCATTGTGGTTTCTTATAAAAGAAATCTAAAAACTGAAAACTATTTCTATAAAATGATAACTTTTGACTTTATTTCAAATCAATCAGCCAGTCTACAATGTCATTATTGTCTAAAAATCCTCCAATACTTATATTTCTTCCATTGTTATTATATAATTCATTGTGATGCTGAGGCTCCAATATTTTTGGCATGCCATTAATACATATGCCACAGTAACAATGTAGCTGCAGGTGTCACATGCAGGAGCAGGGATCTTCTCCATGAAAAGACCATGGGTCAATGTAGTATGACCAGTCCTCAGTTGACGGAGAACATCTCAAAATGGTAATTCCTGGTGAAGGAAGAATGCCATACTTCTGACACTATTGTTATCCTCTGCAGTTTATCTATTTGGATTTCAAGTCCCATGTACCCTGCTATTTACATCTAAAATAATTCTTCAGTCTGCATCTAAAATCATTGTGAGGTACAATTTTCATATACAGACTGGTTTTAGCTTCAGCCTCTACTAATTCATTACATTAAAGCTGGACTAAAAGACAGCAGGTCCAAACAAAAAGACAGCAGGTCCACATGGCAGAAGTGTGAACAAGTGAGAGACATAGGTTGGTGGCCATAGGGTGCCACGTGCGCTTCCAAGCTAATGAAGTAACAGGCCTGGGGAGGTTGCTGTATGGAGGTTTGGTCTTTATGACTGATTAGCACCTATCCTCATAGACATCATGGTGGTTAAAGTGGGTGAAGTATAAGTAGACAGAACCTATTTAGGTGGTACAACAGAGTGTTCAAACATCTGTGAGCTAGGGCTCTCTCTGATTTTCATAAGACTCAGTCCTCAGTTGTGAAATTTCCATTATCAATCATCCATAACACTAAATGTGATAAATTTCAGTGTCATCATCTGATGAACCACTCTTTTCAGTACTGTAACAAAGGATTTTATCAAAACTGGCAACACAGTGCTAGCAAAAAAGAACTAAGCAAACTGCCTTATATTTTTCTTTCAATGCCCATTGCCTTTCCAGTTAAGTTAGATAGCATCCAGAACAAATGAACAATGGCCTCATTTACTCACATCTAGTCTGCAGCCATTATGTATACTGAAGTATACTGAAAATAGACACCACATTCCAAAATTTACCATGACCACTCTGAGCCCTAGTTCAGCCCATGCACAGCACATCTTTCTTTATGTGCCAATCACTCTTTCTCAATGCTCTACATATGCATTTACCAATCCACCATACTTAGAACAGTCCTCTCATTCAGACTGCCCTCACTACCACATCTCTCTCTTCACATAATTTCTTACACAATCAATTCACTTACAGGCAGATCATCAGAAATCTGTTTCAATTCTGGATCCTCAAAACTACAAAAAATATGGAGTGAGGTGCGAATATATTGTAACCTTAAGTTTTATGTACCTAATGTTGGTTCTAAATGTTATCTGTTTGAACTAAACATAGTTATATACTACATCAGACATTCAATAACAATTACTGAAATTAGTGTACACTACTTACTAAAATCCTTCCTTGGTGAAACACCTATAAATTACTATCAAGACTACTGTACTCTCGACAGTTCAAACCACGAATACAAAAGCCTGTCACTGTCAGCCAGACTAACTTCATTTACCAGTTTATGATTAGGAATACCCTTATCAGGGTGAAGAATTTTAAAAGATTTTACAATGCCTACTGACATCATATATAGTTACATTAATAACACCATAAGATGCACTGAGGTGATGCACTGTTGCAGTCTTATCTAATGTGTGGCACATTTCCACTTTCTGCATAATGATAAGTGCAGTATTTTTTTTTTTTTTTTTATGTTGAAGGCTCCAGTCACGGACAAAAGTCCACATCAAGGCCGGGCCCTAATTG
>JAUUDW010320651.1:0-13404 GCA_032361385.1 Panulirus guttatus
TTTCTCTCTCTCTCTCTCTCTCTCTCTCTCTCTCTCTCTCTCTCTCTCTCTCTCTCTCTCTCTCTCTCTGAGTCTTCTTTATGATCATTTTACACTTCTTCTCAGAAGGGTATTTAAAAAACGATTAATTCATCATACTTGTTTCCCGATCATATAACTTCAGCTCAGATGATGCAATGCCACTTCCTACTTTTCCTAGGAGTAGAATTTTTTTTCCTTGTGGCAACACCTCGAGCCGCTCGAAAAATTCTCCCGGTAAATTGGTCCCGCCTCTCCAGAGGATAGGAATCTTTGTGTTCCTTTACTTCCTCACACTGACTTCATATTTCAGAGGTTCAACAAAATATGTGTCACAGGGTAACCAGACCAACCCGCTTGCGAGGGTAAATCAGTTACAGGCTTAAGATGTCGAGCGTCTTTACCTTTTCTTTGCACAGCAGCTTCCACGTGTCCCGCCCGCACACACACACACACACACACGCCAGAACTCTATAAAGGCTTTACTTTTCTTACATTACTCAGGACAGAGAGACCTTCGAGTCACCAGGTGGCCTTCACCTCATTACCTGTGCTCTTTTCATCAATGTATCGTTTTGTTATCCGTTGGAAGCGTTTGTGGGTCACGGGGAAACAGTTTTGAGAAATGGTGATGAATTTGTTTCACCTAGAAACCTGTTTTTCTGCATCGATTATTTCGGTAAGTCAGTGTAGCATGAAGGCTTGGGACCCGTGGTGGTGCGAGCCTCGGGCGCGGTTGTTTCTAGTTCGGCCGAGTGTCGCGGTCGCCACGTGTCGGTTGTGGCGCTGCTGACATGAATGACTGGTGTAGCGTTTGACATATATCGGTTAGATGTACAAACGGGAAGTGAAGATTTTTGATATATTTAAGGCAGAAACAGAAGGGTCTACCTAATGAGGCGGGTGGAGGGAGGGACTCGCGGTAATATCATTTGTTCAAATGATAATAAGAGGCTAAAAGGAACGGATGAGGAGGGGACAGGTACGAGCGCGGGAGGGGCATGGAGACCAGTACTGGGGGAGAGGGAGGAAGAACCGTAAGGATCAACCTACGTGAAGTGGGAACAGACAACAGCAGCAGAAAAGGAGAGTGACGGGGATGTAGAGGAACACATGCAGATGACTCCACAGGAAGGAAATTTGCTGTGGAACTGAGGTAAGGGAATGAAGTGAGACGGCATGCAAACACATGTGCTTCTGTAATGTCCATCTTATATGACGGGTTAGCCAGGGAGAACCGTCTCACAACGTCTCTCACTGAAATAGAGACACCTCGTCGGGATCCACTTACTATGGACTGTGCTGGCAACATATTCTCTTATTGGCAACTTATTGGCAGACGTGGAGCAAGATAAGTAAGTTAGCAATTATTCCTAGATATGATCCTCAGAAATGGCAATATTTGAGCAGAATGTAGTGTTTCCACTGTGATCCAGCCCATTAGTGATAGATTAGAGAAAAATATTAGAATAAACAATTGGTCATCATCCCTGCAAACTGCATGTCCGCCATAATTCTTGATCTTGGCTGACAGGAATCGTCCACTAATGTTGGGATCAGTCATGAACGACGACGGGGAGAGGCACCAGACGTCCAGAAACGCGAGAGGGAGGCGCTCCATCCAGGGACACTCCCTCTTCCAGCCCATTTTCCCTCTCTTCACAATCCCAGCCCTTGGCCAAGTCTGAGTCACTGCTGCGACCCTTCCCTGGCTCCCCTTCCCTTCCACACTTGGTACCCCTTTCTGCCACAGCGAGTCCCCTCTCCTCCACACCAGGTCCCCCCTTCCAACCACACTAAGTCCCCCTTCCAACCAAACTAAGTCCCCCTCCCTTCCCCACCGGGTCCTCCTACACTCTACACCAGGTCTCACGTACAATACACACCGGTTTCCCTCAACCCTCCACACCAGAAACTCCGTGCCCTGCCCTCCACACTTGACCCACTCTCCTAATCACACCGAGTGCCTTCCACCCTCCAGTGCCAGGGCTCGGGAAAGGGGGGGAGAGAGCAGGTGTCACAGCACTAGGGCCGCGCCCAGGGGGAGCTTGGGCTGGCACGTCGGGACTTATCCTCTTTTACAGAGAAAAAAGGATGATCTGAATATTCCATCAAATTTGTTTTTCCATTATTGTGTAAGAATTAGACTGTCATTTATATAGATAGGGAAGACTTTTGAAATACAGGGAACAAGGGGAACTTTAATCAGTACCATTGGAGCTGACTTTACGGATCTGGAGAAGATAGGGAGAGAGTTGATGGGATAAAAGGAATTTTGGAAGGAGGCCCGGAGTCTACGGCAGCAGGAGGCTCGCGGTTCCTCCCCCCGGGCGCGGCCTCCCCTCAAGGTTGTAGCACTTGCTGCGGTATCAACGGGAGTTTCCAGCGGATGTGGGGAACCTCTCCACACCACATGGCTCTTATGGCGCCTCTGTAAGTGTCATCTCCCCAAGTGCCCAACGTTACCTGTACCCACCACGGTATCCGACGCCACCCACACCCACCCTGGTATCCTACGCCACCCATACCCACCCTGGTATCCGACGCCACCCACGTCCACTCAGATGCCCGAGGCCAGCTAGCAGTACAGCGCAGTGCTATCGCCCGACCGCCTGTTAGCCACACAGTGACGTTATCTCAGTAGGTGAACGTGTGGGTGTGTGTGGGGCGGACATACCAGTATGTGCAGCTGCAACATGACCCAACAACAGGGTCAAAAGAGAGGGTCCAACCGGCACGGGTGCTGCTTTCTGGTCGTCAGGACACTACCAGACATCCCTTGGCAGGTAGACAGGCAGGAGGAGACCGACATCCTTAACGCTGAGAGGAGAGTGGCCCGCCCACCAGTGGTCAGCTACCAGGGTGAATGTTGGTACAGTGCGGGATGCCCGGCGACCCTAGACTACCTGCCCCCGCCGTCCCTCGCCTCCTTCACGTCAGCCACTGGTCGTGATGAAGGGGTACTGAGCCAGGAGGGGTAGAATAATGGGATGGGAGGAACAGGGGAGGGTATAGGGCTGGGTAAATGCGCGAGGAGGGTCATAGGAGGCTGCGGAGCGCCGGAGGGTTGGGGGTGGGAGGGCGATAAAAAGCGACAAAGTTCAAAAGGAGGGTAACCGAAGGGAGAGTGAGGATAGAGGATTACGGATGAAAGGTGAGGAAAAGTGATGAACTGTGAGAGAGGGGAAGAGTGTTGAGCCAGTGATGGGATGGGAGGTAAGGGTAGTGGGCCGATGATGGGCTGGTAAGAAGGGTAGTGGGCCAGAGATGGGCTGAGAGGGAAGGGAAGAGTAGTAAGCCAGTGATAGACTGGATGGGAAGGGATAATCGGTGGGCCAGTGATGGTTAGGAGGAAAAGGAAGGATAGTGAGCCAGTGATGGATTGGGAGGGAAAAGATGAGTAGTGGTCCAGTAATGGGCTGGAAGGGGGGAGGGGAGGGTAGTGGACCTGGGATGGGTGGGGGCTAAAGATCTGTAATGGGAAATAACTTTCGTTGTCTGTCACTTCTTACTGTCATCCAGTTCTAGCCAACTGTAGAGACATATCAGTCTCCAAAACAGAGTCAAGAGAGCGAATGGAGGCGAGGTGTGTGAGGTGAAGGTAACCATTGTGTGTTATCACAGGCCGGGTTGAGGGGCGCCTGGGGGAGGGGCATATTATCACCGGTGGGAGGATGGGTGTGGGAGGGAGGATGGGGGCGGAAATAGGTGATAACCACCACCTGATATCTGACACAACGGTGATCCTCTCCCCCATTGTGTCGTCACCCGTCCCCCAGCGTGGTCGGTCCACGTACCCCTCACACCCATGTCCACCGACGTGGCCGGCCCACCCAGCTCCCACACTCACCTTCACTAGCGTAGTCGGTCCATCCACCGCTCACACCCACGTCCCCAAGCATGGTCGATCCACACACCACTCACACCAACCATGCGCCAGCATCAGATTATATCTGTACAGAAGTAAAGGTTTTATTTCATAAATCGCGCTTGCTTCCCGTAATTTGTGGAGGGAACGTTGAAGTTAAGAGATCCGTCAACGCCAGTGATGTACAAATTGTAATCATGTGTTACGCCTGTACAGGAGCTAGAGGACTGAGGGCATGCTTTCACGGGCCATATGCAGGATATCATATCTATCGTCAGGTCTGGCTGTATGGAAAATACCTAGAATCAGTACAACACTATTATCTTATATTAATGCATTAAATGTTATCATTTTCTTACATACTCTCCACACCGATTGCTAAATAAACTTGCGGTCTTTTTATTATCGAATTACTACTTTTATCTAAGATTTATAACAACGTTTATTGTTGTTCTCGTGGATCAGACTTCAGTCTTTGAATGAGTTTTGTAACCACAAGTACCATGCTCAGCTGTTGACAGCCTTGATATTTAGGACTACAGAATTTAATCTAAGCTTTGACGTTGATAGTAGGCTATGTATTGCTCGGAGCCCATAATATACAGTAAAAGAAGATATACAGAAATCCGGGAGTCTTTAAAGGAGTCCACTGGCTCCGAGGTCCAGGTTTTGTACAGCTGGGAGTATAACTTTATCTACAGTGTTATGTGCGTATTGTTTTGCTGGCTGAATGAAGTTTTATTAAACGCCATGAGTACGAAAACTTAACCCCTAAGATACGATGCCTTTAGTCATCGTAGTAAGGGTGCTGAATCGTTCAACTTTAAAGGTTAGATCTTCGTACTTAAGGGCTAAGTTGTCGTACGGAGGGGTTTAAGTTGCCGTACTTAATTGGCTAAAAATGAAAGCTTCATAGATATCAAACTTGTGAACCTGGTTATTAGGCCAGGTGATGCTGCACGTCGCTGCTCAACCTTGGGACGTGCACAGTGCACAGATAGAAAATTTGAATTTTGCTGTTTACACTACGTCTGTTGGTCTTTGATTAGTATTAGTAGTAGCGATAATAGAGTAGATTAACCATCGTGATATGAATAAGAGAACTAAAACTGCCGTAGGTTGGTGTGCACAAGAAAACATAATTTCTTTGAGTGGCATCAAATGACTTGCGTGGTCTGCCTTTTGCCCACTCGGCCGACACCCAAGTCTTGGGGACAAGCCCAGCACATCTCGCTCGCATCACTACCTCCCTCACAAACCAACCCCATACTCCCCATATTTATATGGGTATATGTATAATCAAGTTTATCGAGTGTCTGTAAGACCTTGCCCACGCCATAGTATGTAGGCTGTTATATGAAACTAGCTAATTTCTGTAACCTCCCTAACCAACTTCTACTTACAGCCTCCCTGACCTACAGTCATTACCATACTCATATCTTACGTCACCTACATCAATACTGGATGTACGTCTTACCCGCCATGGGCTAAAATTTTACATATTAGAATAAGTGTTGAATAGAGCTTCAGTTAAGCGACACAGTTGGATAGTTAAAAGAGCAACCCTATGTTGAGAAACCTCATCACTTCTATTTAGAGAAAATGTAGTTTGATTTGTTTTGCTTTGTGCCGAAAACTTCGACAAATTTATTGTGCCCCACGTGTTCATCCTGTGAGAAGTATCGCAAAAGGGGTCATGGTCAGACCCCAGTGGGTTGATATTGCAAAGTTTATTACAAAGTTGATTCATTTTATGAGTTTCATTACATAGTTTCATATGGTAAATTTACTGACTAGCTGCAAGAGGCGGATGCAAACTTAAAACTTCAGATATCATGTTATTAACAATAAGGTGTTGTGACATTTTTAGCAGGGTTTGTTTAAACCTTTTCTTAAAAGGCTCACTTTTTCTTTTCTTCGCATTCTAAGACATAGTGTTCTAATTTGCGTCCAAATCTTTAGCCACAAACTTCTCAATTTACATTGTACCACTGGCGAAAGTGCCTTTAGTACCTATAACCTAGCTTTAGTCTAGCAGTCACAACGTCATGTAATCTGCTGATCTTATTACTTCTCCATATACATGTTTTAATTTACACATTTCACTGTGATGGGAAATGTTTCTACTTGTGCTTATCTGGAAACGTCTTCGTACTTCAAAGAGGTCAGTTAGTTCCTTTCTAATTGCAGTTTTGAGGCTTCTGATTGACAACCAGTGTTGTTCTTAGCATCATCTTTACTAATGCAAGTTTGGCCTAAGCATCATGCTCACGGGTCTATATGAGAGGGAATCCATAACAATTTGATTTTAATCCCTTGACCAACAATGTTTGAGTATTTGTCTCTAGCTTTCGAGACCAACATTTTACATTTTGATCTCAGGGTGTTAAGGGCAAATAGTGAGGATAAAGAATTAGAGATGATTAAACTCTTTGGCAGTAATTTCTAACAGCTCAAGTATGGCGGACAATGTACTTTGTAGAGTAGATGCCCAATTCCTTATTCTAACATTTTTCTGTAATCTAGTAGAGTGGATCACAGTGGCAGTACTAACAGCCCCTGCCGGTGGCAGGGTTGAGAGAGATGTTAGTATAGATGCACTAGAATATGTTACCTTCAGTCTGGAGTTTCTGTATATGTTCAAGAGCACTGGTCTGGACAATGTGTTAAGGTGAAGATTGTAAGTGATTAGTTTCTTTGGTGGATAAGTAGGTGTAATGATGTGAGCCGAGGAAACCAATTTTTACTCTTTGAGCACGACGATACGACCCTTCGGTATGATGGAGTGATATTTGATCTGATCCTTAAAGGTCAGCTCAAAGGCCAAGCCATCCGGTCCAATGGCCTGTCATGATCAAAGGTCGTACCGGCGTGCCCAAGGGCCCTACCGTCGTGCTTAAGGGGTTGGTCCATGAGCACAGATGGTGTCGTGCTTCTCTACACCTATACAAATGATGTCGCACTCTCCCACACCCGTACAGATGGTTTCGTGCTCCTCTGTACCTGTACAAGTGGTGTGCTCCTCCACATCCGTACATATGGTGTCGTGCTCCTCCATACCAGTGCAGATGGTTTAGAGCTCCTCCATACCTTACAGATGGTATCGTGTTCCTCCATACCTGTACAGATGGTGTTGTATTCCTCCATACTTGTACAGGTAGTGTCGTGCTTCTCCATACCTGTACAGATGGTGTTGAACTCCTCCATACCTGTACAGATGATGTCGAGCTCCTCCATACATATGTAGATGGTGTTGTGCTCCTCCATACTTGTACAGATGGTGTCGTGTTCCTCCATACCTGTACAAATGGTGTCATGTTCCTCCATACCTGTACAGGTGTGTCGTGCTCCTCCATACCTGTGCAGATGGTGTCATGCTCCTCCACACCCATACGGATGGTGTTGTGTTCCTTGATACCTGTACAGATGGTTTTGTGCTCCTCCATACCTGTACAGATGGTGGTGTGTTCCTCCATACCTGTACAGGTGGTGTCGTGCTTCTCCTTACCTGTAAAGATGGTGTTGTGGTTCTTCATACCCATACAGATGGTGTCATGTTCCTCCATACCTGTACAGATGGTGTCATGCTCCTCCATACCAGTACAGATAGTGTTGTGCTCCTCCTTACCTGTACAGATGGTGTCGTGCTCCTCCATACCTGTATAGATGATGTCGTGTTCCTCCATAGCTGTACAGATGGTGTCATCTTCCTCCATACCTGTACAGATGGTGTCGTGCTCCTCCATACCAGTACAAATGGTGTTGTGCTTCTCCATACCTGTACAGATGGTGTCGTGTTCCTCCATACTTGTACAGATGGTTTTGTGCTCCTCCACACCTGCATAGATGTTATCTTGCTCATCCATGCATGTACAGATGGTGTCGTGCTCCTCCTCACCCATACAGATGGTGTCGTGCTCCTCCATACTTGTGCAGATGGTGTCATGCTTCTCCATATCTATTAAGATGGTGTCGTACTCCTCCACATCCATATAGATGGTGTCATGCACCTCCATACCTGTACAGATGGTGTCAAGCTCCTGCATATCTGTACAGATGGTGTTGTGCTCCTCCATAACTATACAGATGGTGTCATTCTCCTCTGCACCCGTACAGATTATGTCGTGCTCCTCCATACCCAGTGGTTGGTGTTGATGTGGGTGAGGGTTGATGTTGGTGAAGTTGTGGGCAAGAGTTGATGGCTGGTGTTGATGTGGGCAGAGATTGATGGTTTGTGTAAGTGTAGGTGGTGGTTGATGGTTGGTGTAAATTGGGTGGTGTAAATGTGGGCAAGGATTGATGGTTGGTGTAGGTGAGGGCGAGGGTTGATGGTTTGTGTACATGGGGTGATAGTTGATGGTTAGTGTAGGTATGGGCCAGGGTTGATGGCTGGTGTGTGTAGGGAAGAGTTTTTACAACTGGTGTAGGTGGGGGCAAGAGTTGATGGCTGGTGTAGATGGGGACAAGGGTTGAGGGCTGGTGTAGGTGGAGATCAGGATTGATGGCTGGTGCAGGTGAGGGAGGGGATTTATGATTGTTGTAGGTGGGGCTGAGGGTTGATGGTTGGTTTAGGTGGGAGCAAGAGTTGATGGCAAGTGTAAATGGGGCAAGGGTTGATGGCTGGTGGAGGTAGGGGTGAAGATTGATGGCTGGTTTAGGTAGGGACGAAGGTTGATGGCTGGTTTAGATAGGGACGAAGGTTGATAGCTGCCTTAGCTATGGGCAAGGGTTGATGATTGGTGTAAGTGGAGGTGAGAGTTGGTGGTTGGTATAGGTGTGAGCGGATTTGTTGGCAAGTGTAGGTGAGGTTGAGGGTTTATTGCTGGTGTAGGCATGGGTAAGGTCTGGTGGTTGGCATAAGCAGGGGCTAAAGTTGATGGCTGGTATAAGTATGGGCGAGGGCTGATAGTGTAGGTGTAGGTGATATTTGACCAGTGAATATAAGGGTGGGGGTTAAGGGATGGTGAATGAAGGTTACCTGAATATTATGGGTTGGTGTAAGTGGAGAATTTGTGAGAAATGATGGTATGGAGTGATGGTATGATGTGAGAGATGATATGCTTGTGGTGTGATAAATGATGTACATAGGAGTTGAGTGATGGTATACATGGATGTGAACATCAGATTATGTGTGGGATAATGTGCTAGTGTGTATGGGGATGAGTGGCTGGTGTACATGTTATTACTAAGTAGAGAGGCAACATGGCCACATACAACTTGGAAGTCACCAGATGAGAGATAATGTCTTCCTATGTCCATGCTGAACCTTGTCTGCCCTGCCTTCAACACTCCTACCACAAACCTACTAGTGACAACTTCCTCTCAATCAATGCTTCTTGTGTGACATATCACTCAACATATTTCTGTTCAAGATGGTTGTCAACTTTCTGCATTTCCTTGAGGGTTGAAGTTGAAAACAAATGGGATTCAGAGTCTAATTTAGGTCAGAATGTTGATAGGACTAGAATTTGGTGCTTCTTAAAAGGTTTCAAGCTATTGGATTACATCCCAGATCATTCACATTAACTAAATTTGAGTCAACATGGTAGCCAGTCTTTACATCTGGGAGGCATAGGTTTGCTTTGGGGATGAATTCATCTTTTACAGTGACAAATAAATTGTATGGCTTGACCAATGTTGTAGTAATCCTAAATACTATGCATAATTCACAAACTAATTTCCTAATTCTTCTCGATGATGAATAATTTGCCTTTAAAGATAACTAATTATATTTGTTTGGTCCTGTATTACTCGTGTCTTTAATCAAAGTATGTTTTATTACAGATATCACATACATAAAGATGCGGACAAACGACGTAATGAACCAGGCAGCGGCGACAGCGGGTGTGGGTACAGGCCTGCTGGCACTTGGAGGTGCTGTCACTACTGCCAATGCAAAAGGATCAGCATTGGCTGGAGTATCACCAGCTCTTGCCTTTGACCTCACAGCATACACTCAGATACTACAGCATATGGCAGCCAAAATGTACCCTTATGATGCAGTATCCATGGCTGCCTCTCTAGCTGCCCTTAGTCCAGCTTCCCACCTGCCATTGGCTCTCACAGCTCCCCATGCCTTATCCCTTACTGCCAGTAAAGCCACGACCAATGTTGACAAGACAACCATGACCTCTGCTTGTTCACCACCTGACAATGGCCTCAAGATGGTTTGGCAGCCCATTGAAAAGTGCGATGCTGTGAAAATAAAAGATGAAGATGGTGAAGCTGCTCTTGACCTAAGAACTCAGGGGCTAAAATCTCTATATTCTTCCTACCGGCGGGCAACACTGGATGACATCAAGCCAAAGGTAGTTGAGGATATCTGGATTGAAAATGACTTAAGGCTGTCTTGGACAGATTCTCGAGTGGCTGCTTACAACCCAGCTCAGAAACTCTTCATGTGTGTAGACTGTGAGTGCGTGGGGTTCCTTTCTCGTGTTGCAGAGCATTGGCTTGGAGCCCATGCCAATTTGCGGGTGTTTTCATGTCCTCGCTGCCCATACACATCGGCCTGGTCCCGCTGTGTAAAGATGCATCTAACGAGACAGCACAATGAGCAGTTTGCTGACACCAATATGTGGAAGGAAAATTCTACCTTGATGGAAGTGACTCGACTCATGCAAGAGTTACGAAATAAAGTGGAAAATAGGATAGACTCAAGCAATACTTTAGCAGACAAGCGTTTCTATTGCCCTCACTGCCCCTATGCCACTGATCGCCGTGACCTCTATACACGACATGAGAACATCCATAAAGATGATAAGCCATTTCACTGTTACCTTTGCTTTAAACAATTCAATCGAGCAGATCATGTGAAAAAGCATTTTGTGCGCATGCATCCTGAAACAGAGTATGATATTTCTAAAATACGAAAGCAACCAGGCAGTGGGCGAGGGGTTGGTCATTCTCCCCCTTCACCTCTAGCACCATTACCTCTGGAGATCCCACCACCCCGTGAGGTCACCCCTGTGGCGTCACCAACTACTGTGACCCCTCCAGTGCCATCCCCACCAACTGCCACCCCTGCTATAGCTGTAGCAGATGTGGCTCCCTTAAGTGCCCCATCCACTCCTGGTGAGTGCAGTCCAGCCTCTCCTGGAGCCATCATGAGCATGGGCATGAGTTTAAGCATGATGTCAGGTGTTGAGAGTCCTGAACCTGGTCGCAATCGGAGACGTGGGGAGCGAGCTTACACCTGTCCTTATTGCCACTGGTCTGGAAGTGATAACTGGTGTCTCAAGCGGCACATGAATACTCACATTAAGCCTTTTGCCTGTATCATGTGTGACTACAAGGCTGCAAGAGCAGAGCGCCTGTCAACCCATGTGTGGAAAGTCCATAACAAAAGGATCTGCAACAAGTGCAACTTCTTAGCTGAGACACAGGAGCGCCTCCTAGAGCATACACGTGAAGAGCAGTGAGTACTTTGGTTCCTTAATGTTATCAGCAGCTTGCTTCATAGTTTTAGGCATATTTATTTTGGATTTACAATTAATTCATAAAAATCTTTTTCATAAACCACTCACTGCTTATACGAATATTTCTTTTTATTAAGTTAGTGTGCTATTTATTTCAGAGGCATAGGGTAATGAATAGATGTGCATTTTATGCATGTTGATATACAAAAAATATACATGACTAATGACTGTAATCTGTTTCTCCCTCAGTCACAACAACCCATACTCTCGACGATACATCTGTTCATCATGTGGCCTCACCTTTGACACCCGACCAGCACTGGAAACTCATCAGCACCTCAGTCATCCTCGTCTCACCAATTCCACTACTGCTGTTGTTCCACCCATCCCAACTGTACAGGATGTTGCACATGATTTGTCAGTACGGACTGACGTGAACTCTACAGTTTCCCAAGCCTCACCTTCCCTTGTATGTCCTGTGGATGGTTGTGGACACACCGTAGACAGTAGTGGAGCTCTCGCAGAACATGTGCGTGGTGAACATGGAGGTGCTGGTGGATCATGTTGTCCCCACTGTGGTTACCAACTGACACATGATGAATTGTCTAGAGACCATTGGCTTACACACCATAATGAAGTCTGTGCTGCATGTGTCCATGTCTTTACTGCTGTGTATGGACCACAACTCTGGAAAAAGGTACACGTCCGCCCAGCCTCACTTGAGAGTCCCTTAGATGCTATTGTCACAGGTCTTAATCGTAAGCGAACTGTCACTGATAACTTACCTACTGGACCATTAGTGATGAATCCTGCAGGCATAGCACCACCTGTCCCACAAAGAGATTCTCCATCCCCTGACTCTGACCTACAAGATGCAGACAGTGAGCGTTTTAACAAACGATCAAGGAAACAAAGTTGTCCAAAGAAAGTAATTACAGTAGCAGAGGTGGGATCAAACAGTGGATGTTCCTCACATTCAATACGCAGGCGTGGCTCATTTAGGACAAGACGTAAGGCAGTGCTTAACCGCCCAAGTTTTTTGAGTCGCCAGTGTCACAGATGCCCTCGCCGCCCAGTCTTTGCTTCTCGTGCTCGCCTTCAGCTGCATGTGAAGTGGAGTCATGGCCGTCCTGGTGCTAGTCGTCGCTGCCACCCACATATGGACCATCCCTTACCTACACCCACCTCGGTTCATTAGCAGAAAATTCCCTCATCTCAGTTAACACAACGGGTAACCAACAATGTGTATTTTCTGCAATGTCAGTAGGGCTTTGTTCCCATAATCTGCCTATGTATATGATACGGACAGTTTTGTATAATACCTACTGCTCATTAATTGCTGATGTGTGCAGAGAAACCCGAGTCTGCTGTTATGTGATGACTTGTGTACTCTGTGCTTGGTGGCCACAGTGTATTACATAGTGAATTATGTTGCATGTGTTCTGGATAGTTGCAGCGACTCATTATTTATTATGGTAATTATTATTCCCCTTTGATTCCTCTGCAAGTGGTTGTAATCAATCTCACCTTTATCCCTCCATTTACATTTCCATTTTCTTGTCCCAAGAGGCATATCCATTAAGCATGCCTCATTTACTAGTTTGGAGCTTTTAAGTACAATTACCTCACAACAGTGATTGTTCCAGTGGATGTATGTATTAATCTTGTGAATGAAGTAGCCATTTGTTATTGTGTGGTTGGTGCGAGAATTTAGGCTCACTTTTACTAGTGCGTTTTATTTACATACATTAGGTGTGTCTGACAGATTTCCATGGGTTGGTTTAGTGAGAGATTCATAATAAATGAACTTGAAGGAGAAACTCAAAAGTGTCTCATTTGTGACTGAGTGAATCTCGAGACCTGGTTGTGAAATAAAAAAAAAAATGACTCTCCTAAAGGTTGTGAGACACGTAATAACTACCCTCCTAGCAGTCACCTACTTTGAGTTTTAGAATAAGTTGTGAAAAAAAGGATAAAAACCTTCCTGATGGTTGCTTGA
This sequence comes from Panulirus guttatus, assembly GCA_032361385.1. Taxonomy (NCBI): domain Eukaryota; kingdom Metazoa; phylum Arthropoda; class Malacostraca; order Decapoda; family Palinuridae; genus Panulirus; species Panulirus guttatus. Next base: position 13,304 of record JAUUDW010320651.1, read on the forward strand.
CATCCCTGGTATCACATGGGTAGGGAGGGCCTCCTCCAGTTTCATGCTTGCTTTTCTTAATCGTACCTTCTTGATTTGTATAATTTCCATAACTTCATAAT
>JAUUDW010320759.1:0-13403 GCA_032361385.1 Panulirus guttatus
AGTATTGGCTCCGGACACCCTGGAGGCGCTTGGAAAAATCTATTATAATCCCGGGCGGAGGGAGTGGTGAGCCACGGACCCTTGGTGGGGTTTTATGAAAGACCGACCCCTGTAAAGGACTTATTGTCTCCCCAGGCGCCATACTTAACTACGGGGGAGAGAGAGAGAGAGAGAGTTGTTGTTGTTGTGGGGGGGTGAGAGGCCATTACTTCCTCCTTGCAGGCTCCATTTTCACCGAGATCGCCCCAGATGAGGTTCCAGAGAAGGGACGGACCCCTCTCCCTCAGTTACCCCTCATCGCTCTCTCTTTTTTTCTCTCCTTCGTCTTATTATATTATCACTATGATTACCAGTGCCATTACGGGAGGTCATACACTCGCCAACCTTGAGCACACCCATTACTAGTCTACTTCGGAGATAAAGACATGTTTAACGCGGTTTACAAAGACCCTCCTTCCTCCCCTTTGCTTCGTCACAAGAACTTTAATTGAACCTCCTTTCTTCTTCTTCTTCCTCTCTCTCTCTCTCTCTCTCTCTCTCTCTTTCTCCATTTTTCCTCAGAGCATAATGAAAGGCAGGGGACGACCTCGGCTGCAGCGTGGGTATCTTACATTTTTGAAGAACATGACGGAGCTCTGGTCGGGGATGTATACTGGTTTTAACTAGACTCCACGACATTGGTGCGTAAAGGCAGATGTATAGACTGTGTTATACTGTTTTTTAAAGCTAAATTTAAGGGAAAATATTAAGGAAGATACCGAAGTTAAGATTTAAGGGATACGGATATTCTGTGGCAGAGTAGAAGTTGGACTGTAAAGCTCTTTTTAGCAAGATAAATTTTCGTGAGATAAGGGAAGGTTTAAGCTTTAAGTGAGCTGGTTATTAGTAGATTCTTAACACGTGATTTGAAATAGCTTAAATCTAAGGGTAGGAGGTATAGGGTATATTAGATTTAAGTTAAGGAAGGCAAGGCCGTGATAGGTTGTTTTGGAGCACTTAAAATGATCTTGCCGAAGTTGGGAACAGTCGTAAAGGAGCCTTTTAATAGGGTCGAGATCTGATTTAGTATTAAAGGGAAAGGATTTGTGATCAAAGAAGGATGACTGAGAAACACAAGAAAGAAATACATAAGACGTGTGGTAAAATATGATGAGTAATTGTTGAATGATGAGACATGAGAAATAAAGATAAGAGTGGGGCTCAGAGAGAGGAATTCGTGAGAAAGTGAGATATCTGAGACACGCAAAGTCCGGATGAAGATTAAGAAGACGAGTGAATTGAGAAATGAAAGCAAGGTGAGAGAGGTTGAGTATTAAGGTAAAGTAATGTGAGGGATGGCTCAAAGATAAAGAGGTTTCAAAGAATCGTGTAAATCAGAGATACACAGAGTAACTGCAGGTCAGGATATAAAAGTGTCAGAAGCCCTTGTTTCTGTTCGGAAGTAGAGGCGAAAGGTATCCCATCCCATGGAATGTTATAAGTGGGGTGCTCCAGGCTCCTTCTGGAACCAGCTCTGATTCACGAGATTTTGCCTGCGGAATATTAAGTCCCTTCCAGGAAACTGATGTTATCTTCCAGCATACCAATTTTCCTGTCAGTCACCGAAATGAAAGTAAAGTTCACAAGGAAGCTGTATGCTCTCGCCTCCCTACCCAGTCGACGTTTGGGTCCTGCAGTAGGGAAAAGCTGTAAGTGCTGAGGAAAAAAGCTTATCAGAAAGTGTTGAAGATAAGGGCAGTGGATGTACTATTAATGATAAGGGTAGCTTCGAATATGTTGGGTGTATGGTGGATTAGAATATCGTGAAGATAAAACGAGATCAGAAAGTGCTGGTCTTAAGTATGTCTTGCAAGTGTCCAGGTAAAGAGAGAATAGAATATGCTGGTTGCAAAGGTGGGCGTAAAAGTGTTGAGGAAGGTCATGATAAGTGTAGACGAACACTTATAAGTTTAGGGACAGTTATGTGAATAGCAATGCAGGTAATGAAGGATATAAGTAACAGGACGTAGATGATAAAGTAGATGGAAGCGTGGAAAATGATGCCCGGTAGATTAGACAGTATGAGCGATGCGGGGTAGAAGTAAGGCGTAAATGATGAAGGGTAGATTAGACGTTATGGATCGTAGATGGTAGATAAGGCAAGGAATGATGAGAGGGAGATGAGGGGTCGTGAGCGATGGCTACAAGAGGCATTGAGCGAGACTCTTACGTAGATGAGGCATTGTGAGCGATGAAGAGGAGATGAGGCAGTCTGAGCGATGAGGGGTAGATGAGGCGGGGTGATAAGGATGGAAGAATGGCCAGGGTAGGGTTGTCGAGGAGGGGGAGAGGGGGAGCGTGTATTTAATATTTTACTTTGGCCAAATATGGCGAGGTCAGTCGGAGTTCCTAACGTCATCGCCTTCCCCTCGTAGTCGGTACGGTAATTGGAGTCATAATTCTCCACTGCATGAAACTATTGGATTGTTAATGTCTAAAATGCATCTAATCTCTGGAAACAGTTAGTGAAATCTGTTTGAAAAACTTTATCAAAGACGTGTAATGAACAGTAAGTGGCTCAATGTAGCGAAGTAATGCCATAGACTCGCGAGCTATCATTAGCAGTGTGTGAGCTGGACCAGCCGTACAATATAGGGGTTGAAGGGAGACCACGTTTGGTGAAGTGACGGTGCGTGACTGTTGTGAGCCAGTCTTCCCCACTGATGCCTACCTAACATGCATGCCAAGACCGCCTCCTGACTGGAATGGCAGACCGGGTAGATTATGCAAATTAAATCCACTGAAGAACTGAGAAGCTGCACGAAACATTAGGGAGAATTGCGTAAGTACTAGAGGCCCCCATGTTTATTCTTCTGACAGATGCAGGGAGCACCACAGGGAGACTCCCGGACCTCAGGAGGGAGGAGTAAATCTCCCTCTAAGAGTGTACCTGGCCGGCCAGGCTGAGAATAATATTTGGTGATATTAACGCAGTGCTAACGACGTGAGACGTCGCGTACTACCGTCTCTCTGAGGACGTGAGACGTGGCAGGCACAAGGCCCCTGCATCCCACCCGCCCATACTGTGAGCACGTGGGTTAGGTCAGGCATGGGGCCCCTGCGTCACACCCTCTTACACTCAGAGGACGTGTGACGGGACAGGCATGGGATCCTGACGTCACGCCGACCGGCAGGCACCCTGAGGACGTGAGACGGGGCAGGCACGGAGCGAGCCCCACCGTCACGCCGACCGACGCCCTGAGAACGTGAGACGGTGGCAGGCACGGGGGACCCGCTTCACCCACTCCGTCACCCTAAGATCGTAAGGCCACCAGAGTCACCAACCTTACCAGCTGCGACCACACCAACTTCTCGCCGGACCTTTCGTGACCCATGGGTGTGATCTGCGACTCCCATGGGTGTCTGGAGTCTGTCCTACGTTATTGCGATTATATCCTACGGGGGGAAAATAGAGTGATTTAAATAGTAAGCAGGTAGAATACCAACCATACCTTTGGGTCAGGGGAAGAAAGGTTGGCAGCCCCGGGCAAGAGAATTACTGAGGGTCCAGGTAGTGTGTGTGTGTGTGTGTGTGTGTGTGTGTGTGTGTACACAGTGGTTGTGTGTGGCGGCATTCGAGGCTCCAGCTGACAGGCCAACGTAAATATCCGGGTAATGCTGACTGTGGGACTGCCCTGTGGCCCTCTCGAGTGGTGCCTCACGCACCCGCAACATCGAGCGCCTCCCAAGGGGAAGTGTTCCTTTTTAGGTACCGTGTGCGCCACGCTCCTTCCAGCTTACTGCAGCATTTGTTGGTAAGGAAAGGATACACAGTTACGTCTCTGATGGCCGATTTGATCGGACGAGTTTTTTGTATAATGAATTTTCCCTTTTTCTGTCGTGTTCCGACTGTCGTAGTGGCTTAGTCCTTGCTGTACTTTGGAAACAAGTTTCCCAAGGATCTTTGTTATAATTGCTTTCTTTGTGGTTACGTAGGCCTACAGGCTGCAGCCTCTGTTAGCCAGCCTGATTAAGAAGAGGAGCAACGCGACAGCTTGGCCTCACACAGAACTCTTGAGACAGATGACCTCCGATACCGTCGTAAGGAACACGTACGGTAAGGCATTTGAATGATAAAGTCGAGGTCACGGAGTGGACGACCAAGGGTCGTGGGTAAGCACCCCGCTTGAGGCTGTCTGTCACTGAGGTGTCAGGTGACGGCTCCCCAACATGTGACATCTGGGAACCGGGAGGATTACAACTCCCTGACATTCAAAACAAGAAATATTATCACCGTGTCCTGGTGTTGCCTTCAGACTACATGTGTCACACTAATTACCCGTCTCATCCACTTTTAAGAATCAGACTTCTGACATTTTCCTCTCGTGCTAATAGGAACGTGTAAAGGATTCAGCGGCATCTTTGTTGCACACGACTCATAAATCAGTGGAACCTTGTCTGAAGCGTTTTAATGAGATTATAAACGGCGTGTAAATTTTGCAAACCGGCTGCTCTCTCTGGCTGCCTCTTGTGTCTCTTCACATTAATTTTCTTGCTGCTCCATCAGGACGCCAACTGCCTTCCTTGTCTCTGGCCAAGGAGGTAGCGTCAATGTAGAAATGTTTTTGAATTTGTCAAATACATCGACACAGGATTTCTTCGTCTCTGTGACTCTTCCCAGCGGAGCTGTAGGTCTGGGCAAGACACTATGTTAAACCTCTGGGTATTCGAAGTCGTGTAGATAACAGAAAATGTCAGACATCAAAAGACTGACGTTACGGAATGAGAGCAAATCAAAGTATAGGAATAGGATCATTATAACATAAAGATTTACCGAGCTGTGGGGCATAATTCGTGAGCGTCTGTCTTCATACGATGAGAAGGGGAAATAGGGCAGGTGGAATAGCAGGTTTATATACGTAAAGTACCAACGTGGACGTCAAGGAAGACTTACGTTACATTGACACAAGACCCGTGGGAGATACAGAAGGTTTCTGGGCTACCAGGCATAAGATAGCAAATTTCCTAAAAAGCTGCCAGCAGACTGTAAAGGCTTAGCGCCCCGATGAGAAAAGCTTTTAAATGCATTTACTATAGCAAACTTCTCCAAGTATAGGTTGTCTGAGGTCACAATACACGTATATGTGATTGTTTTACCTGCGCCATCCGTCAGAGATCAGCATAGCGACTGCTGTACGAGTCCCATCCTTCTGGGAATCATCATACTGATGGTGACCTTCTAGTACTGTGCGCTATCCTCCTCAACTGAAGTTTACATGGCTGCCCACTCGGTTCTTCTGAGACGCTTTGTGTGTAGTAGATGAGATCAGAAAGAGGAGAAATGCCTGGAGGCTTTACAAATAAAGTTAGTTTTGGACGTGAATCAGAACAACGAGTAAAACCTCTAGTTCAGCATGAGGTTGGTGTGCAGCGCTGCCATAGACAGTTAGCGGATCGTCCAGCCCTCATGCAGGAGTACCTGGGACAAACTGGTGCTTAATCAGGCCCTTGAATCTGTTTACCTCGGGTGAGGGAGCACCCCGTCAGGAGGAAGGGTTTATCACTGGAGTCGTCGGGTCATGGCGAGCGCTGGGTGACCAGACGGACGACCTAATGATGTGGGCGAGCCTCAAGTGCCGCCCGTCCACCCACTCGCCATCCGTTCAGCCATCGGACCACGCCCTCGCTAACCATCCACCCGTATTTCCTCCGTCAGTTAGGTCATGCCTGGGTAACTGGGGCTTTTGGTCTCTTCCATTTTAAGTCCGTTGCGGAAATCTAATGGAATTTTCGCTTGCAAAAGGAGACTCTGGTACCCGTACGTGTAAACATTACTGTTCAATGAAAGATAATTTTTTTTTTGCCGGACTTTCATTTCTTTTGGTTCCACTTTGATAATAAACGGTTCCCCATGCTGATGTGGAGTTGTAATCATACGTTTCTGTGACTCAATTATCTCTCTGTGGAGCAGGTGGACTGAAACATATTTTGATGCTTGCCTTAACGTGTGTTGGCCAAAGTAAAGGGGAATGTCTAAACCACTCCCGCCTCCCCAGGTTAGTGGCACAGCAGGAGGCACTAAAACCTGCACCAGACCCGTCCGCTTTCCCATACAGTCCCTCACTCTCCCTGGGTCAGTGGTGTAGCAAGGAGGAATGGTAACTTTCCTAGCCGTCCGAATACAAGTAGAACAAAATGCAAGAAATAAGAACCAAGTTGTTTCCAGAGACCAACCAGAGATAATATTTACATTCTTGGGTTATCTGCTGAGCGGATGATATGAGATTTAAGAGGACAGAAGCAACAGCGTGGACTACAGGTCACGCCCCGTACAGGATAAAAGGAAATATTTATTAGGGGGAGTGATGAGGGAGTTAGATGTGTATTTAAGGGTTGCAAGTGTGGGGAACTCCTGGCATGAAATGGCCTGCGAGGAGAAGGGTGAGTATATCCATGACCTCCAGTGTCTTGTGTCTGTCTGCAGGTGATGATTCTAGTGCTGATGTTGACGACCTTTACAGGTTTCTGAGAGAGAATAGAGAGATAGATGAGGGAGATGGAGTGTGTGGATGTTGGTCGATTGTAAATGAATGGGAGAGGGACAAGTACTCTGATGATTTCTCTAAGAAGGTTTGTACGAGTGGTCTGTCTCTGTTTCCCCGACTGTAGGATTTCACGTAACCTGCTCCACATCAAGTGCTCCTCCGTGTCTTACGCCGTTTTATTATTAACAGTATTATGTTCTTTCCCACTTCCTTCACTACTTTTCCTTCCTTTCTTGTCTCCTCTGTTTCCTCTTCTTTATCCCTAAACACATTCATTATTCACGTGATTCACATGTCACCCTCTCCTTAGTATGCCTAAAGTGTTTTTTTTTTATTTTTATATTCCGTAGTTTATAAATTTATTTAAGACTATTTTCCATAATCATTTTCATTTTGATTCTGCACCAACCTCCCGCCTGGAACCTGTTGACCGATCGTTAAACACGCAGAATTCTCTTCAGTTTGCAATCCATTACGTATTTTTTCACTTTTGTCAAGTTATTTTTCAGTAGAGTTCAAAAGTGTTCTCTCTGTATCTGGGATAATCTGACGGCCTTTATCAACAAGACATACGTTTGAACTGCAGAATTTGTTCTAGGTAGACTACCAACTAGAACAGCGACTCTTTCCTATCCAGACACACTATCTGGCAGCGTTTACGCCCTCATTGCATATCTCTTGAAGCTCTACATATATTTTTATATTTCATATTCATGTTGAAAGATATATTCTACTGAGCTTACGTAACTTGACTGAGATGTCGTGCAGAGGAGTTGACCTCGTCCTGTGCTGGGATTTACACCACCCAGTAATTCCTATGATAAAGAGGCGCACCGTCACATGCCCCCACCACCCACCCGACCATACACAATGTTCCCGCTGCATCTACCATCAGGCTCACCCATCCCGCTGGTTCATTAGCTCTTACCCCGCGTTCCGCAACCCGTTCCATGGCATGAAAATGAATGGCTGCACATGCACCACACTTATATGTAAAACTGGAGCGTGTAAAGTACGTAAAAGTAAAGGTAAAAAAAAGAAGTAACTACTGCCAAGGGGTTTATTAATGATTGAGGTGATGTTCCACTTGCCCATCAGGAACACCCTAGTATTTGTCCGAGTCTATGGCTAATGATTTATCAGGAAAGAATGATGGAACGAGGCTGCTGTATGAGGCTTGCTCTCCCTGCAGCAAGCTTATGCCTTGGGCACACTCGCCTGCCTGCCTAGGGTGATGCCCTTCTACCTATTCTGTCTTCTCCCATCCCGAGGTGTATGACATAAAGGAAGCTCTCTTGAGAAGAATAAAGAACCAATCCAAGTGATTAACTAAAACCAAAGATAGATATGTCAGGAGTGATCGAGTTAGTGATTTATCTATTTATCCTTCAAATGCGAATTTTCATTTACCCAAACAGGTCTTCATTACGGACCTGATAGACAGCTTGGTATACCGGGTCACCGTGGGAAGGTGAGCAACACTGATACTAGATGAAAGACGATATGTTCGTCGGGGGAAAATACTCGTCCATTCATAACGTCGCGTAGGTTTGTAACCAAGGGCAGAGTCCCCCTTGTGTTTTTCCTCCAAGCAGAAGTACGTATTTACCGTCTTACCTAAAGTGTAATGTCTGTGTCTCTGTCGAGTGTGTGATATTCACGCGTGTGCAGCAGTTGGTGTGAGGGTGCCAGCACCACGGCTCTTGCAGGAGCGTATGGGCTGGATCATGACTAACGTGCAGGTGCCCAAGTAGAAAGAAACACTTCATCAATGTGTTGGCTATAACTAGCTGGTGATATCTATCTCGTGAATAGATTTATGGTTGACTTATAAGGAAGAGGATCTCATTTACTGGATGTCACATTATGCAGTTCACTATTTAATTAATGCCGATGACCCCAGTCCTATCGCCTAGGCAAGGTACTGCAGTGTGAGGAACATTGTATGTCCCTTCAATTACACGATAAGGCAGTCCCTCTGTGTGTCCAGCGGGTGACGTGTGTAGCAGAATCCTGTTTCAGACGTCACGTCTCCCTCACCTCACAAGGACCACGAGTCCTTTTCTAGCTGGTACATAAATAAATCCCTCATCTCTGGCTTCACCTTCACTGCACTCCTACCATCGTCTCTCTACTGTTTCAGTTTTAATACTTTATTCCTTGATAGAGGAATCGGGATCCTAGTGCTGTCATTAGGTACCCCTGTACATACTACCAGAGGCATTATGTTATTTGTACACACACACACACACACCACCCTTGAACTATACACACGATCTCTCAGCTATGCCTCTCTTTCTGTCTCCCATTCTAATCTTTATCCATCCTTTGGGCTTCATCTGTTTAAGATTATACCCTCGCATTTTTTTGTGTGTTCCTCTGTCTAGTTGTTGCATACAAAACACAGAATATATGTAGTTAAAATTCTATAAATCGTGTGATTAGAAGTCTTCCGAAATGACTACCCAATAATGGCGTATTTACTGCCGTGGTTGTGGGCTGAGGCGGCACGGCTGGCGTGGATCATAGTGAGGGGTACAAGCTGCTGCTGCTGCTGCCACCACACAAAAAGTAACCAATAAACATTGCCAGAACCATCGGCTGACTCCTAACACGAGGACTCGGTGGAGCTCGTGTGTGCTTATGGCCCAGCCACTGCTGATTATGGCCAGGTGATTAGTGGCTCTGGCCGAGTGATTGGTGATTACGGTCGAGTGATTAGCAAGATAAGATTGACAACCATAAAATGCAATAGGAGATTCCTCGACGGCTCATTAAGGCAACATCACCTTGTAGGTGATTAGAGGGTCTCAGGTTTTGTATTTTTTTAGTAATTTAGGATTCAACAGGTACGAAGGGTCACACACACACACACACACACTCACAAACACACACACACACAGAAGACGGGTCAACACGAGTGCTGAACTGTCTCTGTGAAACACAAATAGTAATCACAAATAGTAATCACACACGCACACACATGGACTCCCTGTACCTCATACCAAAACCATCTACACAACTTTCATTATTCCTAAATTCATCCAAGCGTCCCCCGCCTAGTGTTTCTCCTGCCCACAACACAACAGGGACTACTGGAGAAGGCACCGAAGATGACGTGCAAGATCATCAGTCCTTCTTACTGCTCATCAAAGTTTGATTCAAAAGACAACGTTTTTCAAGTTTTTATGGAAATACTACATAATCAGGCAACATCATTGTCACCACAGTGGTGCTACCACACCACACAGGCGGTGATGAGTCGTTCTCCTGACTGCCACACTCTGCCTTGGTAGTGATGTGTCCTCGTCCTGACCACCACACCACATAGGCAGTGATGTGTCGTCTAGCTGACTGTCGCACTCGACTGGTTGTGATGTGTCGTCGTCGTCCTGGAGGTTTGGCGTTGTGGAGTTGCTGGTGCTCTACGCTGGCACTTTGTGGTCCACATTTAGCTGTAGTTTGTGCATGTGCATCGATCACAAGAGTAATTTCCACAGTGACAGATCAAGCAGTTAAATAATTGTGTTGATAACCTCCCGGCTCATCGTAGGAGGATCCTGGCTGGGTTCTTGGTGTCCTTCGTGTGATCACGACCAAGCTGGGGTTCTGTGAAACCTCTACGGACGGCACGAGTTCTCTGTCGCCCTCACCGTCATGTGGTAGCCCATGTTGCCTGCCTGTAGGACCGTCTTGTGGTAGCCCATGTTGCCTGCCTGTAGGACCGTCATGTGGATGGCAGACTACCAGATGTGGTGACCCATGTTGCCTGCCGCAAGGACGTTACACCACTGGAGGTGATGGGATGTGTTGTACTTTTCTGGAGTCTCTTTGGCAACATTTCTTTTTCGCCTCGTTTTATAGGGCAGACCTCTGGAACACTTCCCCTGCCGTGCATAAGAGATAATAACGAACGCTTCATGGGGTTATGGGGCGGACGGGCCGTTGAAAGACGAGGGCCCCCTGCTAGGCTAAGGCCAGGCGAGTCCTGAGCAACAACGGACACTTCTCAACATAAATTATGGACAAATGTACTTTCAAAGGTACATACATACGTGGATACATACATGAACCGATAGACTGAGGTGGATACACGCATAGATGAATACATTTAAAAGGTTGGGATGATCATGAATATGTATTAAACCATTTAACTGAGCATGGGTTCGGAGGCTCTTCTATAACCTTCAGGGGTCGGTCTGCAACCAAACCACCGCGTTGCTCTTTTGCACAATCAAGTTTTTAAGAGGTCGCAGCTCGTGAGTCTGTGTATCCACCTCTTCCCTGCAAGTCTGAGACACACTTTGTAGGTACTTATGTAGGACCTTTTTAGATTTGTTTACTGATTTCTGCAGGCATTGTAGTAGACAGAATTTGGCCCCTGATACTCGCATTTTTTCCTATAATCTTTTTATACCTTTTTATTTCATTGGATATATTTTGCTGAGTCTGCCACGCCTGTTGTGCCATTCGGGGACTATATTTTGTGGGCTGACTGGGAACTGTGTCGTTTAGGATTTTCCAAAAGTAAATTATGATATATCTCCCGTCTGCGCTCTAGCTAGTACAGCCTCAGCGCTTGCGCAGTCGCTCTTAATAATTTAGATCTTTGTTGTCATCGCTATGTCTGTGAAAGATCCTTTACACATTTTCTAACGCCTGCATTTTCGTCTGCCTTTGAAGGTGTTGCTGAAACACAGTTCTCGTCGGGAGAGGATAAGCGTCTTGAAGAGCGTCGTCACCCGTTTTATCTCTTGTCTTGAAGGTCCATAAAATCCAGCCTGCCATCATTTCTGAATAGGCAGACGTTGCTCTCTCATGCTAGTCGAAAGTCAGGTCATCAGACGCTGTTACTTCGAGATCTTTCACGTGGCTCTTCCGAGACAGGGTGGTGTTTGTTTCTGTCCAGCAGTCTGCACTATTTTCTTAGCTTCGTGTGGTTTATTTTCTGTTTGTTGGCAAATGTGAAGGAGGTTTTGTTGTTAGTTGCCGACTTGTTTGAAGAATTTTCTTAGAAGGTTTCCGTCATATTGCCTTTGTTCCAGCTATTACGGTGGATTTCTTCTTTACTTTTCATGTTTGAGCTAAAGAGAATAATGTTTACCTGGCCTACTTTTAATTAGTTATAATGATACTTTTTTTTCTTGTTCATCTCGATGCTTGCGTCTGCTCTCTTTACCAAGTAGTTAGTCTGACAGGGCTGGTAAAACATCTTTTCTAAAGTGATATTGTACATATCATTAAGTGGCAGAAACTACGCGTACCCCCGACCCGACATCTGCATTCGAAAGTAATGTTGATATAGCTGTAGGGTGCTAAATTTGTGGAATATTATTATGTAGACAGCATGACTCTTTAGCCACACGTATTATATACAAGTAACTAAACAAATCAGTAAATAGGTAATAGTAATAATCTGAAATTGTTGGTCTGAGATATAGGAGTATTTGCAAATATAGCCTCTTCGAGTTGGGATGCAAGTTATGATATGACAGATCTCTACAGCAGTGGATGTCATCATGCCATACAGTGATAAGAAAGGTCCTTGCACTACTGCTCCTTAGTCACATAGATATATAAAGGAGAGACAGTGAAAATTTTCAGTATCGAGTTTTACCCAAACGTTCCCCAGTCAAGGCTGGTCTAGTAATTATTTGACACAAAACCTCACAAAAATCTTCGCTCGAGTTGTGCCCAGAACATAATCCAGGATTGTGACGCAAGAACTTCCAGTTATTTGGAGAGGTGGAGGTCCGATGAGTGGCTGGGAAACAGTAACCCCAAGACGCATCAGCTGACTAATGAGTACTTCATCCTTGATGACCTGACTCACAAGTGATGGCCTAAGATGCAAGTAATAAGCTCAAGCTGCCAGTAATGGACTAGCCCTCATTACTGAAGCTGTAATTGAAAGCTAGGCTTGATGTTAAAAGTAATACCTCAGGAGTATGGGCATTGGATGAGCCATTTTGAACACTGCACTTACAGATAATAGCTCAAGACATAAGTTATAGCGTGTAAGTAATGCTTTTAGTGTACGTAGTAGCCCCCAGACCTTAGTGGTGGTAGCTGAAGACCCAGTAATCATTGTGTTGTAAGAACCGTGCGTGTCCGGCCCCTACCCATACTAGGGGAACGGCGCTTTGTATGTGCATTCCTGCACGTGGGGTGAGCCTTGCCCATTGCCACAGCTCCCTGGCTGACTGCTGGCTGTTCCGCGGGCCACTTGCTCTCCCCACAGCCACAGCTCTCTCTCCCTCCCTCCCTCCCTCACTCACTCTCACCACTACTAGCTGGCTGGCCAGCAGCAGCAGCAGCCCGCGCACTCTACTCCTTCCCTCCCGCACCACCGCCACAACCATAGACTACGTAAAGCACCCAGTCGTGCACTTAGTAGCTTAGTCCCTACGACAATTTCCCTCACCTTTCTTTTCCCTCACCTTTCTTTCCACCGTCATGATATATAAGGAGAACCCTATGTGCATGGTTCCAAGGACAGGGTCAGTTGACATCTTGGTGTTGTCCTTGCTCGAGTGACAGCTAGGCTATAGATACTCGTGGGAGTTTGTCCCTCCTGTTGATGCTAAACAGACCGAATGTAAGTAAACCTTGCCTGTGGATTTAGTCTCACGCTCTGCAACGTTTTGCACTTGACTGTTGTAAAGTTAGAGAATTCAGAGGTAATTTGTACCGAAGATACCTGAAAAGTATCCTACTTTTACCCAGTACAGATCATTTATTTATTATGTACCATTTTATGCAGTCGAGTCATTGTTGCTTAGCCTTTTGTAAACAGTTCACTTATTGCGTAACTTATCTAATTCCTTCATTGTCAGTCGTGACTAATTCTCTCTCTCTCTCTCTCTCTCTCTCTCTCTC
>JAUUDW010320869.1:0-13402 GCA_032361385.1 Panulirus guttatus
AGGTTGCGGGGGTAGAGAACATCCCTTAAAGCCATCGTAGAGTACAAGTAAGGTCAGAAAAGTTACATTACTTACTCCTCTGCCTACAGGAAGACCAGCCACAGCCCGGGGCAAGTTTGGCGGTGAAATGAAATGTTTGTTGTGTTGAGAGTGACTTAGCCTTATAGAGGAGATGCAGATTAGCTGTAGAAAACTGCCTTTAAACTGGTACAGCTTGTTAAGTATACCGCCGCCCCTACTCATTAGCATAATCTGCTACAGATGATACCGCCACCAAGAATTAGCCTAAGTAGCTACAAATAGCGTGGTCAGTAAGATTTAGCACAAATCGCTACAGGCGGCTCAGTCGGCAAACTTGAGCTTGATGGTGGGACCTGACACCCCACTGGGGTCCTGGAGGATGTGAAGGATCCCTAGGAGCCACTGGTGATTGATCAAGTGTTTATTGCAAAGTAACGGAAGATGTCTTGCCGTATGAGGAATTGTGTAAATGGATTGACGTTATTTATATGAATGTATATAGTGTCGTCTGAAGATAAACAGAATCACCACTGCCCTCTGGACAAGGGATTGGCAGGTACTGAACAGAACCCGACCGGATTAATCCAACGCGAGAACGAGGTGGGTCTTGATTGGGTGTTAGGATTCGATGCGCTACCGTGGGTTTGGATAGATACATCAGGGCTGACTGGCGGAGATCATCTTGCGCCTGTTAATTCAGAAGGTGTAAAACGCAGCTTACCCTGGCGGAGGGGATGGTGAAGTGTTGGTGGGTGAGCGGTCAGGCCAAGGGATGAGTGAGGTCATTACGGGAGCAGAGCACGTCCCCGGCCGCTGCCTGGCTTCCTTACTGCTGGCTACCTCTGGCGTCAACACTTAGCCACCTTCTCTCGTATCTTCTGGGGAAAGGATTGTTATTTTTAATATTTTTGTTGTTATTGTTTTAGTTATAATCATATCTACTGATGTGTTCTCTTCCTTTATTTTTCTTCGTTTAACAGTAGTTCTTTATTGTTTTTTTTCTCTATTATAGTCACCACCATGTCTCAGTGATGACCGCCTCGGCTTAAAGGCAAAGAGGGTAAGAAAAAGAAAGAAGAAAGAAATCAGAGTTCTCGAGGTGTTTGTAGACGTGACCTTTAAGCAAAGAAAGGTTGTAAGAAGAAGGCAGAGTGAGAAAGAAGAGAATACAACAGCTTTGCTCTATGGGGGGAGAAAAGGGTATTATAACGGTGAATCTTCGTATGGCTGGCATGCACAGAGAAACTTTGTGAAGCAGCGACCATACGCGAGTCATTGGTCCAAGCCTTTGGCTGGGACACACGGGGATGAATTGTGGTGTTTTGAAATGTAAACAAGTGGCGGTTCAGAAGGGTCAGTATTATATTTATTCTTTTCCTTTGGATGGAATGAGATATTGATGCAATATCTACAGCGAACTGAGACACAGTCTGGAGGACCTCAAAGTATGTCAGCTGCACGGGGTGTAAACCAAACTGGGCACGAGAGACGTGGAACTGCAGGGGCCGTGAAAGGCCTGACGTAAATGAAACCCCAGCATGCGTTGCCAGACCCCGTGTGTTGTGGGCAGGTGGCCGGGGTCTGACACGGGAGATATGGCACACCTGCTCTCCTGGCTGGCCAGGGTGACGCTTAGCCCTGTGAAGCTGAGCGTGATGGGGATACTTCCTCTCACAGTGTCACTCATAACACTCCGTGTGAGGCAGGGTGTGAGGGAGGGTTCCTGCCTCACGCTGTCATCATCATGTCCTGCTACTGCTGCTGCTGCTAGACTCAGGGTGTAAGCAAGACAAGACAGCATTGACGGGCCAGTGCTGGGTGGGATCTGATGATCCGGTACTCCAGAAGGGGGCGTCACCTTCATGCACCAGATCCTGATGTTTGTATATGTACACAAAGAGAGGAAAGTTAGACGCGTGAAGCCTTAACACCATCACATTTCACGCCACTTGTACACACTGGCTGAGCCATCCAGCTACTGGGATCATATGGCTACCCTCCCAGGTCGTAGATGGCGTTTGTGCTTAGACCTTTAACCAGTGGTCCGCACCAGATTTCCTCCGCCAGGAAGTTTGTTTGGTTACCTGTTACATCGAGAGAATTTGACGATGTCGACAAATTATGACCTGACCTTTGAAGAGTCACTTCAGACCGGGTCGAAGGCTGAAGGGGATGTATATTGGGCGAGCCACCCGCCTGCAGCAGGTTTTATACTTCATCTGTAACTGATTTTTAAGCCTCCGGTGTATCCCCAACGCCTAGTTAATACGGTCCGAGCGGCTTACTGGCAGTAGGCTGGGAGGGACGGTGCCAGGACCCGCACAGGGGCGGCTGCTGGCCTGACCAGTGCGTCCCAGCACGTTGGTAACACACCTGTCTGGTGGTGTATTTAGACGCTGGCGCTTCCAGGAAACACTGACGATTGTCTACGTGGATTCTAGAACATTTATTCGTCTGATCAATCTCGAGGAAAGGTAGACAGGTCACAAGTGGACACTGGAATCTGATAAAGAGCCTTTGTGACGTCTGTAATCTTTTTTAGCAATCGTGCGCGGGATGACCACGGGCGGCACGATATGATAGCCGCTGATAGCTGCAAAAACTACAGTCAAATGTTGCACAGTTGCCTTTGCTTCAACGTAGTCGGTGTTGTTTATCTTTTTTGGCTCACTCTGTATCTCTTGCTATCATTTTTATCCCCCCTTTCCCAGGGGGTTACCTCTCCGGCCGTCAGCTTTATCCCCTCCCCAGGGGGTGCCGCTCCCTCCCTCAGTTGCAACCTGAATCCCCGGGAGGTGCGGGAGGGGAGTAGCGTGCAGTTCAGGCAGTCTGTTGTGCCCCCCTCTTGCAGGGGGTGCTGCTCTGGTCGTCAGTTGTTCCCCTTCTCGCAGGGGATGCTGCTTTGACTCCCCCCCCCCCCACTCCAGGATCCACTCTCATACAGAAAATGTTGATATAGACCCCGAGAGAAGCTAATGGTGGGTTCCCGGTACCAGCAGAACCAGAAGCTGTGTAGACATAGGAACCAGATCCCGCGGGATCGCGTGGGAGAGTTAAGTCCTGGTGAGGCTGACGGTCAGGGAAACGTATCCAGGTAATGTGTTTCTTGATGGTGTTGGTCTGGGTGGACGTTGTGTGGTGTCAACCGCCGTAAGACATGTTGACCAACTCGTATTCCCATCACACCTTCACTCAGTAGGTGAACCAGGCTAACCACGTCTCCCTGCCACTGTAATGCCTCTGTGTACCACACCCAGTGTGTGGTGTGTGTGTCTGGCGGTGTTGTGTGTCTGGGGTAAATGACAGTGTATGGCGGGACACCAAGTGAAACTGCCACAAATAGCCACTGTGGTACGCGGCTCTGTTATTTCCGCCTTGTCCTGCACGCGCCACACTGGACTGAACAGATCACACTACCAGGCGATCAAACGGGACGGGTGCACACATACACACACACATGGTATATCTTCAGTAATTTACAAATCCTGTCTCCGTAAGTCTC
Organism: Panulirus guttatus; assembly: GCA_032361385.1. Taxonomy (NCBI): domain Eukaryota; kingdom Metazoa; phylum Arthropoda; class Malacostraca; order Decapoda; family Palinuridae; genus Panulirus; species Panulirus guttatus. Next base: position 3,524 of record JAUUDW010320869.1, read on the forward strand.
TTAGATTGATATAGTTTAAGGATTATCTTTAACTTAACCGCTTAAAGCAGGTAAACTTCTCTAAAGTTATAAGCTGGCGTAGCATACGTGACACGGCATTCATAACACAGCTGACACAGCGTCCGTGACGCGACGGTCGTGACACAGCTGGCATGGCGTCCGTGACACGGCATTCATGACGCATCTCTGCAGCGCAGTGCGTTCGGGTTGGCCCTGAAGACGCACCCCCAGGCCAGGGGGTCTCCTCCCGACTCTGGTCCCCGTGTACGCCAGGTTGTGACGACCTCCGAACACTAGCCGGTGCGTGGTGATCCACCAGAGACCAAACATAAGCCTAGTCATTCGTTTTAACAATTCCGATATTTACAACATAAGCAGGATTGTACTTCGCAACAACTCTACAACTCTGAGTTCATTGTGGATTTGGTTTTTGCACACAAGCTGCACTGCTTGGGAGGAGACACAGCCAATGGATTTTTCATCAGTTTTAAATTCAGATGGTCCGCTCCAGCATTACTAATTTGTTTCTTGAAGGCTTTGGTTTTCTCTTCAGAAATTTTAGAGCCAAGGCCTTCACAGGGCGCACGGCAAACTACCTGGAGATACCGGCATAGATCACCCGGACGCTGAGGTGCGACCTGCCGAGTGAAGAGTGACATAATACATGTAAAGTGACGCATGCGATCCTGAATATGTCATAGGTGTGACGCACTCACCCCCACTGAGTCTGTCAGCCTGTGACGCACTCGCCTCCGCCGAGTGTGTGTGTGTGTGTGTGTGACTGCCAGTAAATATTTACGGTACACTTGTGAGTATGTCAGGTGCGTCCACAAGTGCGGCGGTCGCCACGCTCGGCTCCCAACGTGCTGCATGTGGTGTTGACCGAGAGGCCTCCTCCCTCACCCCGTGCTGCTGTTCATGCTGCATGTGACGCCAGCGACTCATCCATCAGGGCCGGATCTGCTTCCTCTTGTACACATGTGGTTCAAGTTCGCTCATGTGTGTCGTGCCGACTGTTTAGCTGTTAACATTTCGCATTCGCCTTAAAGATGTGATGAGATTTACTACTAGAATGTTCAGACAACAAGCAGATGCGTCGTAACTATTCATGTATTGTAACGAAAGTATAGTATAATTTACATGACTTGCTAACGACTCCAGGATTGGCTCGTGAGGGGAAGATGCGATTAGTTACGTCTGGTCTGTTGTACAGGTGTGAGCAAGACGCTGGCTACACACGCACGTGTACAGTGTAAGTCTTAGGTGTTGTGGGGGCCCTTTGCTTGTCCACCTACTCTAGCATACTACTGCCATGGCGCCCACTACCAGAAGCTGCCCCCTACAGTCACCCTCTTCTACCATGGCCCTGCCACTGGTCGCGAGGATAGGAGAGAGATTATTGGGAATTTCTAACAAAATGCTGGATGATAGTGTTATGATGGGGCCTCGTCAGTAGTTCCTTACAGTAGGCAGTGCCAGCGTGTCCCTCGTTGATCTCCCTCTTGCGGTACATTTCCCTGCGGCTGTGTCTTCACCCAACATGTTTTAAACCGATCTGTTTTAAGCAATGTCCCGTGACCGCCTCTCCCGCCATCTGTGTCCCAGGTGTATGACCTCGGTGGACAGTGGCCAAGACTGGTCCCCAGCACGCTGACGAGGAAAGTTGTAAGCATGTCAGTGCGGCGTGTGTCGCGTCCTGGTGGGCGCCGTAGCCAGACGTCCGGCATTGTCCTGCTGGGCGCCGTAGCCAGACGTCCGGCAGTGTCCTGCTGGGCGCCATAGCCAGACGTCCGGCAGTGTCCTGCCCCACACGCCAGGACTGACGGACGCGGCGGTATCCGCTCTGAGGGCCACCTTCCTCCAGCTGTTTGACTCACTGGACCACCAGACAGCTGCACGGGCCGGCGGGGGGGGTTAAAAGTCACGTGGACTGCCGGCAGCGTTAGAGGTCAAGAAGAGTTAGGAAATGACCCAGCTTCTGTTTCCGGTGCATATAAAGCCGTGTTTGTAAAGGCGAATTTTACGGTGGTTAGGAAGGAATTCCGTCCTTGCTTGTGGATGGGGTTGCTTACTAATCTATTTAATTTTTCCTAGAATCCTTTTAATTGCTTTTTGTTGTCGTGTTTGTACTCTCTGTGAATGTATGTGATGGTAGAGTGTGTCTGTACGTACGTGTATGTGCGACTGAATCCATTAGCAGCTGTGGTGTCCCGAGGTGGCAATTACTGTAGCATTTACAAAGCTTTACAATCGGGAAACATTTTCTCAGATGTGCTCACGTACGGTATAACGTTGCAGAAGGTTTGGTCACTGGCTTCTGATGAGGACATCTTTAATTGACATAAACAACGGTTGGTAAACTTTTATGTACCGTAATCCACGTAGCTGGTTCCTCACATTAACCTCAGTCAGTGGTCGTGTCCTACACACACACACACACACACCACACTGCTTCCCTACACATGGGCTCTGGTCGTCATTATGCTCCTCTCACTAATCTTTCATACAATATTCCAACTCACTTTTCCCCTTACCGTTCTCAACACACCCTTGCACCAGTACGGTAAACTGCCTGCACCACCACGTTACTGTGTTTGCACCTTACATTTTCCCCTCTCTTTTTCTCTGATCCCCTATACGTTCTTCAGTGTGTCCGCAGTAGAGTCCTGCTTGACCCGTGCGTTCCTCTGTGTTAACTTGGCTGGTGAGATACACACCCTCCCTCCTCGTCCCTCCTCCCTGGTCACCCCCATCCCACCGCCTCTCCTCCCCACACTGGACAGTCAGGTCAGCCTGTGGTCACTTGGCCACATGACACCACATCGTGCCAGCCTTGGCCCTCAAGCATCAGACACTACACCACATCCCACCCAAATGTTCGCCAGCGAGGCAGCTGCTCAAGGAAGGCCGGATAATGTGAACAGGATGCAGTTGATTCTTGTGATTTTTTATCTACTGTTTATAGTTGGTCACCAGAGAAGATAAACCGAACAAAGAGAGAAACTCGAACGACATTTCAGAAATGCTGAGGGGTCAGGGGTCACGTGGAAGCCCTTGCTCCTTGTGTCTGGGACCTGGCCACTCCTTCATCCCGGGATTCTCTCCGGTCGGTGCAAGCGATCATCCTACTGTTCTCTGATCTCACAATGTCCCTACAGGTGTTGGTATATGATCTATCCCTCCCTCCTCGTGTTGAAGACGGATAGACTCCCGTCGCACTGTACGAGTGCAGGAGGGCTGTCCAGCCCCACTGGGCCAGTCCTCCCGGCGAAGGGTAGCGGTGCAGCCCCAAGAATGTCCTCCTCATATTCCGGCGGTGACGGTAACTGCTCCCCTGCTACTCGCTTTTGTAGTAATCGAAATAAATTCGTTATTTTCATACAGAAATTCCGTTACTTTTGCGTCTTTATATCATTACCTCACGTCCTAGTCGTGGTCGGACCTTATGAGAGGGGATTAGTGTGTGCGTGGGTGGAATTCTCTGTGTCCTGCGTTACGTATGTTACACGTGTTACGTGTCTTGATGTACCCCAAACGATGGTCACCAGCTGTGGTAACAGAGGCGGCGGCTCGGCTTATTATCCTGCGCCACCGTCGGCCGTAAGTCCGGCAGACGAAACCAAAAAATATTTATTAGCCATCACAAGTGTGACGGGGCTCGTGTGACGTATCGTGACGTGTCACCAGGCAGGCCGTCCCAAGGATGACTTTCAGGTTCTTCAATGAGTGTCACTTGGAATTCATTGCTCTAAGATAGATAATTTCACCCCAGAAGTAAAAGAAGAAAATAGAGTGTCGCGTGGAGCTGTGAGGGGTAATGTGGACGAGAGAACAGGTATTGTTTATGTTGTGAGGTGAAAGGTGGCACCAGGGGTCACTGACCTGGAGAAAGGAACAGGTATTGAACAGTTAGAAAGGACCGCCACATCCCCGCCTGGAGACATGCCAACCCATTGGACACCGATTTGATTTTAATTTTTGCAGCAATAGAAACGAGTGTATTGTGCACACCTTGCCATCCCACAGACCGTGGCGCAAGGGAGGATACAGTCCCAGCCCCGACGTGTTCCTGGGTACCACACCTGACCCCTCGCGTCTGGTTGTACAATAAATTCAGAATTTGATTAACGTTTTTATTATTTTATATATTTTTTTCTGACCACGTTGCTGTCATCTTGAGAGAAAACGTAGCGCTAGATGGTGGCTTCTCCTAAGGAATTTACTGGAGTTACGTGCAAACAAACGCTGTTTATTTTTCTCTGGGGCATTTCAGGTCGGCTACAGTGGTTTCTTGACAGAGATGAACACCATATGGGAAAGAGGATTTCATGTAGAAATATATAAACTTTTATATATAAAGGCCTATAAGTTATATACCTCATTTTGAACCACAATATTACGATACAGGTTTGTTAGGTCAGAACAGCAAACCCCTGCTGACCTATCTACAATATTTTTAGACGAGACTGTAGAATATCCTAGTAATTAATTATTCAAAATTCTGAAGACATTTTACGTATATGTTGTAAGAAATTGCTGTAGAATATTCTAGTCAGAAGTTCTGGTATATTCTTGAATATTCTAGTAAGGTTCCTGCTTCTCGAATATTTTTAAATTTACGGTCAGAATGCGGAAGATATTGTTTGGCGCAGTTCAGAATAGGCGTCTACAGTTGGCTGTGCGTGTCAGTAGAGCTGTAATCTTATGATAACACCTGTGGTTATCTTATGCAATTACCAAGCAAAACATAGCATTGTCATCCCTCGATTCATGAAACTCTTTTCATTTTATATCGTAATGCTTCGGTTAATTTACTTAATCGTTCGGTGATATACGTGTTATCAACCTTGGGTGGTTGGAAAATGGTAGTATTTTCGTATAATGAGGGCTTGTAATGGAGTCTAGCGAGAAACGGCCATTAGGGCTAATTGCCGCCATTGAGAAGCATTACTCTATCACTTAAATCACCGTTAATATTAATTAGTGCCACGCCCTTGTTAAGAACGGCCGCAGCGTGGGACGTGTAATGCTGTTAATGATAGCTACTGAGACCAGCAGGGTGGCCGGCTGGCGCTGCAGAAACCTGCCCCCTTGTGGTGGCTCCAGGAACTGTCCAGGGGCTTGGTGTAGTAATTAGTGGCGAGGGTGGTTAATGAAAGAGGTGGGTGGTTGGTTGCTTGGTTAGTCAGGAGTGACGTGGATCCGGGTAGTTGGTAAGAATCTCTTTGATTCGTAACTAACGTGTGTAGGGCCCACGAGGGTGATTAGGGGTTAATTACTGTGTAATCGGAATGTTTGGATGAGGTTCATTACTGTGTGTTAGGAATGCTGGGAGGAAGTTGGTCACTTTGTTATCGGAATGTTGGAAGGTTAATTACTGAATAACATTGTGATGGGAAGAGTTATTGCAGCTCAGTTGTTGAAGTTTTGACATAAATGTTATAGTTTGTCTGTCGTATGTTGTGGCTGGTGCACGGTACTGTTGTGGTTATGATTCCCGTGGTTGGTCACTCCAGTGATGTAGACCAGCAGAGTGGTATGAACAGCTCGTGGCTCGTGAAGTAGAATTGAGTCTGATGATGAGGTTATGATTAGCATAGTTATGAGAGAGAGTCACCTTGGGTCATGCAGTAGGTTGGCTGTAGGTGTCATTCATGCAGTGCAGGACCGTCCGTGCTGAAGCTCTGATCTCAGGATTAACGAGATCCACCGGCGCAGGAGGCTGATGTAACCTGCCGTGATGAAAGCACTTGTTTCGCCAGCCCCACCATGCCATGTAGTGCCAACCTCACCATACTGTATGGTGCCAGCCTCACCACACACTGTAGCCCTGGGTAATGGTGTGTTCGGCGCGGTTCCCCGCCTGACGTGGTCGGTTAGTGATGATTCACTAAGCTTTAGCGATGCTAAGGTGATTGGCCAAGCTAGCGAGCAGGATTATCTTGCTCTGCCGTGTCAGCCTGGTGTAGACCAGCAGGGGTCAAAGCTTAACATGTTGCGTGCTGGAGATGGATCGGTGCAGTGATAGACTGGTGCGTCCCGGTGTGTTTCTTCGGCACGGTAATCAACACAAGATTTATTCTGTATGTTTGTTAGAGAGTTTGTATTGACGACCTTCTCCAGAACTTAGATTGACTAGATGATTCTGTTTTATGAATGGCATCGTTAATATATCGTGTTAGGGCGGTTGTAATCAATATAATTTGTGTAAATGACAACGGGCCTGGAAATATAGGATAATTCCTCCTAGATGTTGTGTTGATTTTTATTTTGTGCATAAACATAAGGTTGTGAATCAGATGCAGAGGGACGGGACGCGCAATTCTTACGTGACGTGAGAGTTTACTAGTGAGCCTACACCGGCACCAGTACACACCTGCCAACACGATAGGCTTGGCAGGCTGGGCAGAGGATATCCTGTGGGAGCAGGTAAAGATTCCTCTCAACCATTGGTCTTGTCATTTAGGGAGAAAGTGGACTATGGCTCGAGTCATTGACAGTCCCAGACACGAGAAGCAACCTTCTGAATGCTTCCAGGATTGGCAGCTTTGGCCTGGAACGGTCTAGTTGACCGGATCCTATCGAAAACAGCCTAGTCAGAGGCCGGAGCCGGGATGAGGTTGGAATACCGTAGCTTCGTGGTGGTCACGCTGAAGGACGCCCGCCCCTGAGGCAGGATTTGCCGGATCCGCTGGTACCTTGGGGGGGGGGGTGTCAGAGGTCACGAGACCGGTGGCAACATCCTCAGGATCTTGACCCCAGTGTTCACTGAAGAAGATCTCGTCATCAGTGACTCACTGTTTGGTGATCACTGATGTGACTGGCATTATTGATCTTTGATCGATGGTTGACTTTTGCGGTCATTGAGAATTCAGCTGGGGTTATCATGTGTAGTCATCTCGGTTCATCATGGCGCTGATTGATGACTGCACGCGCCGTATGGATGGCTCTGTTGTATCATTTGTCTGAGGCGTCCCTCTCGTTGTATTGTTAGGCGTGAGGTTGTCATGCTAAATGCGTGAAGTTATCGCTCGTTGTGGCGGACGAAGTTAATGTGGTGGCTGACGAAGTTATGGTAATGAGTCAGAAAGCTGTAGAGAGTGGCTTCATGTAGGGTTGCGTGGTGGATGAAGTTGTACCCAGAAGAGGGAGTGTTCGTACTCTTGGAGGACTCGTGAGTCAAGCCAGGGCTCTGAGTTAAAGTGGCGTCGGAGGGGACGGCAGATCACCGTAATGGGGAGGAATGGGGCAAGTAATGGCAGTTAGGAGTAACATACAGGGCCATTGCCCCGCGAGGAGGAAGTGGAGGAATTTGGGCTGAGAAAGGAACTTGAAAGGTTTAAGTCCAGAATCCATTCCTGGTCTGGTCTTTACTGTACCTACGTCTAATCTCACTCCAGCTTCTCATTAGGTGAGCTGCAGACCAGCTGTTCCTGCTGCTGCACACAAGGTCCTGTGGTGCTGCACGTCAGGTCTTTTCTTGCGGCACACCAGGTCCTCTGCTGCTGCAGAATGTACTGATGTGGATATGACGTGTTTAATTAGACGAGAAATTCCTAAAGTTTGTTGTCGGACTTTTTTTTCCTTGGAATTGAAGCTTCATTTTTTCTGATATATTAATAGATAGCAAAATAGACTGAAATATGGGACTTCATTGTGAGATTCCTCCACTTGACTCTGATGAGAGACTCTCGAAAGACCTAGATTATAAGATAAAGATTGTCCGTTGGTCACCAGATCCGTTTGCACCACACAACGTTTTCTGGTGAAAAGTGCGGCACTGGAAGGTTCTGATGTTGGCTTCTCTTTGTGTGGCAGGTGTTGGGAGGTACTGGGACCTGGGGTGCGGGCCACCAGTGTGGCAGGTGTTGGGGAGGCACTCGTCCGTGTGGTGCGGGCTGCCGGTGGAGTTTCCTAGGCAGTATCGACATGCGCCACGCGTCATGGGCGGACCTGGCCGCCGGGGCTCCGGCACAGGACACGTGCTTCCTTAATCCCCGGAACACGTCAGAGTGACCCTGCAGCACGACAGTACGAGCGTGGAGCACGGCCGTGTGACCCGTGACCTGACTGATGAGGTTCTGGTCGTACCGTCGTCCTGAAGGATCCCGCCGCCGCCGCACTAAAGAGGTTAAGACCGGAGGGGAGGCACCACACCTGAGGCTCTCTCTTGGGCCTGGCCCCTGGTGCATGACCGTGGGCGGAGGGGGATACCGAGGGAAGTGGCAGATTGTGGTGATGGTGACGTGTGCGGCGGCCTGAGCCAGGAGCCACAGCAATTGGAGGGACCTGTGGTTTCTGTCATGCAGAAGACGCCCATGAAAATTTGTGTCCTGTACTCCCCTGGAATGCTGCCCCGTACACACACACACACACACACACACACACACACACACACACACACACGGAGTCAGGGAAAGAGGTCATGCGTACCAAACCTCTTAGACTATATGGGAGGGTGAGCTTCGTTGTGGACAGAAAAGAAGGTTAGGTGGATTGTCTGTATCTGGACTGCCAGAAAGCATTTGATGATACTTAGATTAAGGAGGCTGCTATAGAAGCTGGATTATCAGACAGGAATAAGGGGAGATCAGTCGGTGGATAGACACTTGCCATAGTGGAATGTGACAAAGGACGCACGTCAGAGGAGCCTTCTCGATATGGGTTGGGGTCCCTAGTGGCGTTCCGAAGGGCTCATTCCTGGGACCGTTGCTCATCTTGATGTATGTAAATCATCTGCCTGAAGGACTGGAGTCTTACTTGAATATTTTTGTGGATGATGTCAACATCTTGAGGGAAGTAAAGAATGAGGAAGATAGCATCATCTCTCAATGGGACGTTGAAGAGTAAGGGGTGATTTCATCACAACGTTTAAACTCTTAAACCAGCTTGTTTGCATAGATAGTGAACGGTTCTTTGAAAGATGCAAAAATAGAGCAAGCTTAGACTATAATGTGAAATTCAAGAATAAACTTTCTACAAAAAGAAAGAAGTAATTTTATGGTATAAGTAGCGCATGAATGGAATGATGACAATGTGAACGTTGTTGTATGATAGAGAAAGTTTCAGAGAGACAGCCCCACTAGTGTAGAACTCTCTCCTCGTACTTTGCAATTTAGTAATTACAAATAAGTGATTACACATTGAGAATTGCAGAAAATGCACGCAAGAGAAACATAAAGTGAGAAAGACTAAGAGACACTTTCAAGTATTGCAGAGGTCGACTCATCCTGTGGGGGAGGGCCAGGTAATGGAGAGGATGAGGTCCTATTAGCGGCCCCTGGCACGGCGGAAGGAGGGAGGGGCCGGGGCACGGACGGAATGTACGTAACATTAAATTCCATAACTTGATGAGGAATGCGGGCGTGCGCAGCGACGGACCCAGGGGCACAGGGATCAATAGCCTTCCCTGCAGCCCGCTGACCCCAAGGGTTCGAATCCGTGTCTGTATTGTGACGGCCGAGGCAAACAACAGGCCAGCGGCGTGTTGCATGACCGACCAGGAGAGAAGACTGCAACTTGGAAGATAGTTTGTCGTGTTTGCACGTGTCGTGTATACCCCTAGTGACACGTGTAGGGGAGTGTTTATTATTCAAACGAAGTGATTCTTGGGATTTTAGGTTACATTTGAAGAATCACTTATTATATAATGCAAGGACTGAGCAAGAAGGCACCAGATGGAACCACTAAGTTAACTTGATATTAGTACCGTGACTTCAAACCATCATAATAAAGCTCTCATAAGCTGACTTATTGCCTCGTTAGGAGGAGGTATTGTAGCCTGTGGTTATGGCTGGTTCATGAGGCTGACAGGGAGCCGCCACCCCCCTCACGACACGTGACTGGCTCTTCTGAGGAAGAGTTTGCTTTAATTATCCG
>JAUUDW010320979.1:0-13402 GCA_032361385.1 Panulirus guttatus
AAAACTCAGTGTGATGAAACGAGTGGTTGGTTGTCATGGAAACGTAAACGCATTTCGGACATATGGCAATAATATCCGGCTGGCGAATCACTGGCCGGATGCGAGAGGACATCCTGGCGCAAACATTTCTTGGCGACCATTCTCTCTGTCGTCGGCAGGTGAGCTCTTGAGGCTGAGTGTCGCTGGATGGGTTTAGTGTGTGTGTCGCTCGTGTGGTGAGGTTTCGAACAAGACCCAGCGACTAAACTCCCTGACGCTGGCAGCGCGGTCTCACGTACGTCAGGCAGCGCTGCTCAAGTGATGAATGATAGCAAGAAGTTGTCGTACCGCATTTTCGCCTCGTATTTGTTGCCCCCACAATATATCTTGTATTTCCTGACTCCACAACTGCACGAGATTGTCTGTGACACTGTCAGTAAATTGTGAGAAAATAGCCGTGTGATCTACAGCGGTTTTGACTATAATTCGTTGACTGGGGTACTTTTTTATTCGCATTTTCCAGTTTAATTTGTACGGCTGGCAACTGATGAGTAGACCCAGGGCGGCAGGTAATTGGTCAGTAAGCTCAGGAAGGCATACATCGTGCTGGGGCTATCCCAAATGTCGTACCTTCGTGCTTAAAGTTCGACGCACATTTCATTTAGTAATCATATTTTTTAATTTGCATATCAACTTCACCTTTTCCTGATTTACCTTTGACTTTTTTTTTATTGTATCCAATAACTTGGCATATGCAAAATCCGTCCTTAAACGAAGCCAAGACGATTGAAAAGGTAATGATTGTGGCAAAAAGAATTACAAAAGTAATTAATGTAAGCTCCTCAGGTGCTTGTAGACCCAGGCCTTTGATTAAGAAAGAGAAATCTACAGTTTCGATGTTCAAGGAAAGAAGGAGAGACCATAACGGCTAATCCTCGAGTAGCTGGTCCTCACACAAAAACTATGGGAAACAGCTGCCAAACGTGTGCCATGGCTCCAGGTCATAAGGGGACTGGGACGAGCGCAGAACAGCTAAAAGGAGAGCGGTGGCTAAAAATGATACCTATAGAACAGAGAGAAGGAAACAACATTGCGCTAGATGATAATAGGATGGTTGAAGAGAGATGCTGGCGGCGGGAGAGTTGAAGAATAGAGTGTAGACTCGACAGTACAAGACGAAACATGGATGGAGGTTGAGGATAGATCGTTTACGGGGGAACGAAAGACTGCCTGGTGACTGGACAGAACTCTGAGGAACATCACTGTCGACGGTTGAAGGGGAAAAGATTTTTCTTGTTTTTCCCCAAACTTGATCGCCGTTTCCCCGCGTTAGCAAGGTAGCGCGAGGAACAGACGAAGAAAGGCCACATCCGCTCACGTCCATTTTCTTTCATGTGCAATGCACCGAAATAGTATGTTAATTACCACAGCGACTGAATGTCTGGAGAGGAATCTCAGTCCCAGACAACATAAAGAAGTGGAAGATCAAAGGAAGTAAGTCCTGTAAGCATCACTTTCCGTTTTCCGTGATTATTTACCAAGTCATTTTCTTCAGTTCCCCTTGCATACACTTTATTTCTTCCCGCTTTCACTGTCATTTTACTTCACTTCCTGACGTCAGCAGTTCCCTGTGGCTTATTCCCCCCAGGACGAGAAGCAGTATATGTTCATGCCGGTCCTGGGAATAACGAGGTGATTTGGCCAGGTTATTCGCCACCAAGACGACGTACTTTCGAGCAACCCCCCCCACCCCCTTCCGCTAGAGGGCTAGAGACTTGTTCAGGGCTGTTAATGATGTAACGATCTTAGGAAAGAATGAATGATTAAGACGTTCTTAGCCTCCTGTTTCCTGAGGGAAGGATCAGAAAAACCTGGTTCGATAATAGCAATCCGAATTCTTTTAGCATACGAGTAATCTGCTCAGAGTAGATATATGTACACGTGCAATGACAAATATATACAAACTGTATGAGAGAGAGAGAGAGAGAGAGAGAGAGAGAGAGAGAGAGAGAGAGAGAGAGAGAGAGAACTAATTCAGACCACCACGGCAGAGTCTACAGCTGATATTAAACTGGTTACTACCTGGATGTGTAGAAAAAAGATCTGAAATGGATGTTATAAATAATGTTTCAGCAGCTTAACATAGAGCTGAGCTGCAAGCTCTCGCTTGGAATTTATTCCCAGTGTGTTTATTTCTAGTGTACGTCTGCCATGTTGGTAATCCCCATAAAGTCAGATTATCATCTTTTTTTCTTGTTTAATGCGCTGCTTATTACTCTTGAACAGTAGTGACTTTTCATTAACAATTATGGAAGGAAAAAATATGGCGACTGTATCGATGTATGTGCATGTGTGTGTACTTTTATAAATATATGTATATATATGGCATTCATTTTACTTCATTTACTTCCGAATGTATATTCATCTCTGAATTACAACTGAATTTTAGATTTGTTTTGACTCTTCTTGGCCAGTAGTGGAAGAGTGACCCAAGATGTACGTTTCGTTCTGAAGATCTCATCGTTATGATATCACGAGGGAGAATGGAGGTGAGGTGGTTGGTGGGAGAAGCAAATCTGAATCTCATGTTGATGGAATAACATTAATCGTGATTACCAATAATTATGCAAAAACGGCCATGCATATTAATAAGTTCTTAATGAGTCTATGAAGCGAGGGTGAGGCAGTTAACACGGGGAGCGGAGAGCGATGGCACCGTACGCAGGTAGGGTACAGTCTGAGTCTGCTGAGGGAGGAGGGCGAGGTGGTGTCCTGGGAAGGGAAGGTGCGTCGCTGAGCCCGTTATGAGGATGTGTGGTGTTAGTTCCACTAACAAAGACTAAGCCTGTCTGTTAGTATGAGTCCTTTTGTGTTTGGCAAAGAACAGCAAACTACAACTTGAGATGAGAATAAGATCCTGGGTGTATGGGCATATGCTCTACCCCTACCCCCCTTGAATATAATGACTAGTGACGTTTATGCTCCCGTGTAGGACGTCCTCTTGTCCAAAGGTAGTTTGAACTTTTGCCATCATTTGGCGTCTCTCTGACACCTTTCCATGTCAAAGTCTCTATAGAGCCATTGGACAAATGTCAACCAAACCTAACCTTAAGTGGTCCCTTCGAGTGACCCCGACCACCCTCATCCGAGATGGCTGCCGTAACTAATTATATTCCGTCGTTTATCTTGCCACATTTTAGTCTTCTTCTCTGTGACTTCTGCTTTGATTTGAGCTTAACTTGGCAAGGATGGTCTGTAGCTCAAATGTTTTCTACATCATGTTGGGTAACTCTGACCAGGAAGATCGCTCTTACTTGATCTAGTAATTTCATCAAATGGCCATAACGTCGTTCAAGGTCAGAATTCATTCAATTTTCACTGTAGATAAAGAATTACGAATGACTTATAACATGATAAAGTTTGAGGGTAAATTTATAGTTTCAAGATAGCTGTAAGACCATACACGCTCTTAATGTATGTATGGCTCTGATGGAGTAATCGCTATAAGTCAACTACCAAACAAACACATTGATACTATCAATCTTATGATAGAAAAATCGAATATAATATTAAGAATTCCTTTTCAATTTTTCTTTGTTGATAATCCATCTACTGTAGCATAAAGCGTCTCCAGTGATCGCAGCTTCATGAGTGGGGATGAGGGGGGGGGTATAAGTGGCCCGAGGGTCCCTAGCTGGATTGTGTTGTGATACCACCCGTATGGAGCTTGAGATGGGGGTACTCTATCGTCCCCTGTGTGTCTAAAGTCATGATTACAGCAAATGAAAACGTGAAGGTAAACGATAAGGAAAATATATTTTTGCCATGCAAATCGTTTTTGTAAGCATTCCTAAACTATTTCTTTTCCTTTGTGTTCAAATGAATTCCGTGATCATATGACCATACTTATGTATCTAATTAGTCTATCAATTCACAATTCAGACGAAAAGTAACAGTTATCTTTCAAAGTGCTACATTAACATTGAAAATGGATCTATTCTTTATATCAAATTTTATTCCTTTCACGTGAATTTTCCTGGAATGAGAATAATGGTAGCAATAGTGAAGGCACTTATCGTCCCTCACCATACCTTACCTTCCCCAACTTCCCCTACTTTGTCTTTTCTCATCAAACCTTATCTTACGTTCACCAAACTTCCCTAACCTTACCTTACATTATCCTGTTATGGCAAAGTATTCAATGGAGACAAAGTATATATAGTCATCCAGGAACAAATGTATGTGTCATTTTTTACTTAGATGTTCCATTCTGTTTCTTTGTACACTTTTTAGAATTATCTGCCCTTATGTATGTTCATTGTTTGCATATCTCTACCATTGCTGCTTTTTTTTTTTTTTTACGTTTACAGTTCCCTTGTACAGCTGTTTTGGTACTAAGCGTTTAGCGTTACCCTCAACACTCTCGTCAAATGCCAGGGTATCATACCCAAGGGTCATACCGTCGATCTCAAGGGGTTATACAAAGGAATGAAATGGAATGCAAAGGAGCGCAAACATCGACAGACCAGTGACTTCTTTCAAGGCAGTTCATGAAAATAGAAGAGATCAAAATACAGGAAAATACATAGAATCTTTATACCTACAGTGGCTTAGATGAAATTAGTTCGACCTTGAAGCTAATTTTTCTTTTGTCATTTCTTTTTGAACATATCTATGGTTACTTCCAACTACTCTTATTCATGAATCATTCCATGTGTTAATAATGCTATTGAATGAAAAGTGATTTGCCTCAATAGAGGTATAGATTTGACCACATGTTTCTTTCCATTGCTACAAGAGAAATCTTGCAGAACTAGCCTTATATATTTGTTTACATCAAGATTGTCAGACTCTGATAATGAGAATACCTGCTTCAATTCACTTTTTAACGTCCTTTCATCTAAGCTAGAAAAGATCAGGTTTTCAAGCCGCTAGAGCAAAGTATGGATTGCTTTAAGCCAAATGTGCAAATCTACGATGGATTCGGTCTGCCACAGCATCTGCACATTGGACCACACACATCAAAAGGAGTCATTAGTCTTTCATGCTTTCACCAGTTGTGACAGTGTGTGCCTATTTTTCGTGGCGAAAGAAAGAAATGAGTGTGGCAAACATGGATACTTGTGATGAGTTCTGAAAAGTCTTTAAAACAGCACGAAAATCCGACTGTCATTTCTGATGACGTTTTGAACAATATTTTAACTTTTGCTTATGACGTATACAGAATTGCCTTTACCCTGACCCTAAAGGAAGAGTCCAAGACCAGCAATATATTCAACGTCGCACAGTTTTGCGCAAGATTCGTACCGTAGCACTCAAGAAGGGAATCCTCAGTGATGCTAGACTATAGCAAATGTCGTATCACCCAGTTCCACCAACTGAGTCTATCCTCACACATGGCTTACCAGACAGGATTTATGTGGGTCAGTGGATAGTCTTACAGCCACAGAGCGACAGCCCTGATGTCTGGTGATGGGGAGAACAAGGTGCAACATGGCAGGGTTTCAGGAGTATCCCTTCTCCCAATATTACTTGCAACCAGGACCTGAATTCATGTGACTGAACAACAGACTGAAAACCGAATGTTAGAATGTAATCGATGTGGTCTCACAAGTACAGCAATGTGTAGCTGGATGTGTTAGCACTGATATTAGCAATGTAAAATTGATGCTTAGAGTCAATTTAGCAACGCAATCTATGTTGTCCTTCAAGGTAACACGATGTGTAATTTTTTACGATGAAATTAGACACTAGCACTTGATCACTGGGAAGTTTAATCTAGAGCTATGGTTTCTTTGTTTTTGGATGTAACATTAGAGAAAAAAGTATTTTTATGTGAATTAACATACTTTTATGAACAAGAGAAAGTATTTGGTGAAAAAAATATTGTTAGTCATTTTGACTAATATATTTTCTTTTTGATACCAAGACAAAATGTCAAAGAGAGATTTCATGTCTGTTTCATAATGTGAATAATTATTTCCTTTATCAGCTTCAAAATTTTACTTTAAAATAACCTGGTTGAGGAGGGATCAGTGATTAAAGAAATAAGGGGAAAAATTATCTGTGTGTGAATTGTTCACTGCTGAATGAGTAGATCAATATGTAATGAAGGAACGAAAAAACCACAAAGAGAAGGTTGGGAGGATCACAAGCAGAATATTGATGGAAAGAATTTCCAACGCCAGTCAGACTTTGTCACGGGAGTTGACATCTCTACAGCAAAGAGGAAAGATTTTCTAATGTAAACAAAGCAAAACCCAAAGCTGTGAATGAAGAAGGATAGATGTTCACTGCAGAACTCGTGCCTGAAATCACCGAATGTGCTATGAATTCCTGAAGAGCTTGTATTTTTATTACGCGGCTCATATATATAGAAATGACTAATGTGAATGACTCTGGGTTGATACCTGTAAACAGAAAAAGAAAGGAGGTTATATTTCTTGGGGATGAGCTGAATGTTGATAAGTTTGCGAAGGCTAAGAAAATTCTTGCGAAGAATGAGAGATGAAAGACTAGGAAGGGCTGGGACAAGGTCTGGAGCAAATTTCTGTAAGGTTAGAAGACTTAACATTAGGAGTTTGTGGTTTTGTTGGTGCCTGCGTCTAGTGAACCCAAGTAACGTGTATGCTGAAGATCTGCAGAGTCTAGATAAGGTAACGAGTGCTGGAGTTAGGAGGACGATGATGAGAATTGCCTGACACGTACGTGGAACTCTAAAATGATCAAGAAGAAGCCGAAGGAGAAAGAAAAGGCTTTTCTCTGGTGTACGAGCCTGTACCAAGCCGTATATTGGGATTGTGATACTGAGTGTTTGACAGAGGATAATCAGCCTGATTTTTGGAAAAGGGGATTTTTTTTTTTTACGATAGCTGAGACGGCACGGGCAGCTGAGGCCCTAATCAAGGCCATTCCATTAACGCTATATACATATACATACCCTAGCCTGAACCACGTACCCATTTTATCGTCCAGCCCCTATGGGTGGATGAACAGCTGGGTTGACTGTGGCACGACTGCCGTAACCAGGATTCGAACTTATGCGCTCGACCCTGGGCGGCCCGTGAATGCGTCACAGTCAGGAACGCTAACCGCTACACTACGGAAGACTATATCTTAAATAGGTGTTCTGATGTACCTATCATGGCTTTTTACCTCATTATCCTGTGAAAATCCTACCTAAGGTTTCATCGTCAATTTGCATGTACATATCTTAAGTAAAGAGGCATATATTTGTTTCTAATCTTCATCTGGCATGAAATATCAAAAATAAGCAGCTGAGAAACTTCATGAACCTATACGTTCCCCTCATAGCAGGAGGTCTTTCTTACGGCATAGATTTGCGGGGTGAATCCTTGAGCACAGGGGAACGATCTTTGAACACAACGGTATGTCCCTCGAGCACCACGATTGAACGCTTGGTGATGATGGTCCAACTTCGAATGTGACACTTCAGTCAAAGGTCAGGCCCTCACATCCAAGGATCGTACCGTCGTCCTCAAGAGGTTAACGACTATCAGCTATTGATGGTCGTCAGTTTCATACAGACGAGAACGACTAATGTCTGACGCCAAAGATGTCTGAGTACCATGGACATCTGAGCATCATGGATGGGTTGCAGTGCTCATTTGTTATCTTAGTGTGACGTCGGAGGGGCGTGTGTTATGTCGAAATCGTCACATGAGTTACTTCAGAAAACTTCAAGCGTCGTTGCCTTTGTTTCTGTGATGTATGTTGTCGCAGGGATCTGTTAGTGAGCTATGTAGATATATAAAACAACAACAACAAATGAGGTCATAAATAGATTGTTTTAAGTGAGCCTGTGTTGCCAGAACCATATACCACTCAAAGAAATGATTGAATTGATGACTCAACCAACCAGGTGGACGCCTCCAAAGTACTGATGATCCAACCAACAAGTGAACGCCTCTAAGTGACCCTAGATATAAATCCTACTTGAAGACATAGAAATCTTATAAGGTCATAGGACAGGGCTGTGGGGTAGACATCCACGGACATAGTCATGTCGTGAGGTAAAGTTGAGGAGAGCTGGAAAGCTGCATGTGGGTCAGGTAATGGTAGAATAAAGTTATATGGAGGGAAATAACGGGAAAGTCAAGCTCTAAGGTTTGATCTACATGATGATGATGCAAGGGAGTAATGCTTCGTTAAACGTAGCCGTTTGAGAGGCTACTGGTAGTTCAGGGACAGGGAAGACTGGCTCTGTTGCTTGGTTGGTTATTTGGGCTTTGGGCATATCAACAGTCAGGGTATTTAAGGCTGTCAGCGTCAAGCCATGACCACGAGCTGAAAAACCTTGAAACCCTTCCTCATGTGTTCACGGTAATTCTAAGATCATACACGCCTTCATTGTATGTGCTCATGGGGTTGTGAGCGAGTGATGTCCTCGGTTACTTTCACTAACAGCTTGCGACACAACATGACCTCAAGTAACCCGCGGTGTGGCAGTTGACAGATCAGTCTTCTTTGGACTTGGATACGCCAAGGCTATATATGCCACGACGGGTCGGGATCATAACAGCTTCGCTGAAACATAACCGAAAATAGATGTTACGCTTACGAGAAACCAGAAGGACAACCAGACAACAATTGAATTGACTGCAACCATAATGAAAGGTCTTACGGTCTTGGGTCTTGGTTCATTAGGTGAAGAAAGTAACTAATTTTTGTAACCAATCTTATGATGAAAATGGTGCAGAGTTTTTGTTTTTTCTTCATTACATCACCATGAATGAAATGACTTAATGACTAAGGTTAAAGACATACAGAAGATAACAGAATATTAGATACCATATTGTCCTACCTCACTGTCGTGACCTCATGCCCCGTGCCATTATATCCCCAAGGTACCTCATCCTGTGCAGTATACGTCTTACACCGTTCTCATCCGTGATTCCGTCCGTAATGTATGAAATCTATTGCAAGAAATCCAAATGCAAGTAGAGTGATCCCAATCAGAAGTGTTGAAACCTGTGAGTAAGATGGTACGGCTCCTGAACGTTGTGGCCTTTGACTTGCGCATCTGTCGTGGATCAAGCCCTAGCATGCCATCACAACTTCAAGGGCCGTACGTTCATACTGAGGGTGATATCCTCGTGCCCAGTGGATCAGCTGTGTAAGGCTGGTTAAGATGCACGTGTCACGTATTCTTATCAGTATCTACTTCTTTTGTCATGATAAGTACATTTTCACCCAAGCTGGGATGTTTCTTGCTGATAATAACTTCTTTAATTGCATTGTAATTAACCTTTCGTTGTTTAGACGCTAAACAATGGAAAGGTTAAAGAAACATTATAGAAACATAGATTATTTGTTCCACGGAACTTATCATATACTGCAATAATCCAATCCTTGCCAAAGTTTATAAGTAACCAATTTAAAGTAATGAGTGAGAAAAGAAGTCCATCTTATCCTATTGTCTTATATCTTTATGACGGACAATAGAAATTCACTGGTGTATCAGCTTTCATGGTCATCAGCTGGTTGTGTTCATTATACAGTAGCTAATAGAACCATTGCCTTGTTCTTTTCTTTTTTCAAAAATTTTTTAAAGATGAAACCTAACCCAAAATTCGGCCCCATATGCATTGTAACTCAAACATGTAGAATAAGTTTAACTACATAGTGTTTTCGATCATTTTTCAATGGAGAGCTTTATTTGGAAGGGGAGAAATACTTGGGAATTTCTTAAGAACACCAAGTACCCAAATCAGTCTTGCTGACAATACTAGACTAAAGGTTAAGAAGCCTGCTCAAGATTATCTTTCTGACAAAGACAGAAAATTAACAAGAAAGATAAGGAAGAGAGATGAAAAGCGTTAACTCATGAGTTATTGAGGAAGTCGAGAGCTTGCCTTATGTAATGGAAAAGGTCATTGCAGCTGTAAGAGGCAAGATAAGATAAAGTTCCAAAGCTTAATAGTAGTAAGAAGAGACGATCACCCCGACAGCTTAACCTCTGCCTCGTTACCAACAGCTCTCCAAATACTGCGTTACCTAGGTAATGACAAAGGCATACAGTGCACAACCCTGACTAAGACCACACTGTAAAGATCTTATCAGACTGAACACCAGCTGGCTGGACACAAGCTCGCTGGATCAAAACTCGAACTAGTCGCATACTTGTTCCCGTAACGCAGAAACTTCAACGTAGTAATCTTCACTACGGTGTAGTCTGGTATTCAGCTATTAGTGGAATGACTAACCTAATCAACAAAATGGTACTGATCAATTTTCAAAGAATGAACAGAAACCCTAAACAGACCTTTAGGAAAGCTCCAGATCTCATTTGACGGAGATTATATCGGACTGAAATAAAAGGGAACAAACAATATATATTCTTGCAAGCAGGAGTTGTGGGAATGTGTGGAAGAGCGTAAGGAAGTGAGCTCCACAATGGTGTGGAGAATAATCAAAATGGATTGCAAGACATGGGTGATTATTAGTGTTCATGCACCTGGCCATGAGAAGAAATATGATGAGAGGCAAGTGTTTTGGAAGCAGCTGAATAAGAGTGTCAGCAGTGTTGATGCAAGAGACCGGGTATTAGAGATTGGTGATTCATATTCGAAAGTGAGTAAAGTGGCAGGTGAATATATGATTTGGAGGCCGTGGGGTATTCAGTGCTATGAATGGAAATGGCGAACAGCTTGTGGGGTTCTGTGCTGAAAAAAGACTGATGACTGGGAATACTTGGATTAGAAATAGGGCCATACACAATTACAGGTGGGTGAGTAGGAAAGATGGTCAGCGGGCATTACTGGATTACATACTAACTGATATCCGTGTAGCAGAATGTGAGTGTGCTGACAGGGACAGCTAGTGTGATGTCTGATCATTGCCTGGTGGAAGCGAGGTTCAAGATCTAAAGAAGTGTTCCAGAAAAGATGAAACGATATGGGCAAGATGACGCTGGTGAAAGTAAAAGAGCTTGGAAATCAGACTTATGTAAAGAAATACCGCAAGATTTTGAGTTTAGAATGGCACTTTAGCATGTTCTGGAATGGGTGGAGAATGGCAAGTAAAAGAACCTGGAGGAATGGGTGAAGAATGGAAGCTTTTTAGGAAAGAAGTGGGAGAGTAGCGTGCGGCAAGCGGAAGGCGGAAAGTGGGAATGCGAAGTGACATCCGACTGATTAGATATTTCATTATAAACGTCATTTTTGTTTCTTGTTGTCAGAACTGACTTATGCCACCAACTGGCATCATTAGCATCACACATATCATAGCACTATGGGAGATCCTTTTCATACTTTTCTTCGATTTTTTACGGATTCTTTTCCTTGCTACTGATTATCATTTCATCATTCACTCTGCTTCCTTATGTGTAATTCTATTACATGAATAAGCACAGTACAGAAACACTTACATAAACACACACACACACACACACACACACACACACTAATACGCTCTTCACTACAAGATCCAAGTATATGTAAAAGCATAAGTAAACGTACACTCACCGAGACATTACGAGCGTTGCCTCTTCACAACACCATCAGCATTACATGTAGCCAGGCTTCCCTGTATAAGTCTTCTTCGCTCTCCCTTACACCCTTATCCAGTAGCCAGCACACCCTAGCACCCGTCACCCTGCCTCTGCCACTCCCCCAAGCTAAGTGTTGACCATGGGTAAATATGGGGCGACAGAATTCACTAGAGTAATTGGGAGAAGGGTATTGTTGTGGCCACCTGCCCCTCTCTTACAGGATTACCTGTGGCTCCTCCATGGAGCTACATATTAATCTATGGAGTTCAGGTGTGCCAGGAAGGATAGTTTTTGTGTCGGGTAGAGCATGGGAGGGAGGGGAGGACAGTGGTCTGAGGAGGGCAGGGAGGGTGGTGAGGGTAGGAAGGGAGAGAGGGATAGCTCGGTTGGAGAGGAGGGGGAAGGTGGTTGGAATGGGAAGTGAGAGGGAATGGCAAAGGTGATGAGGAAAGAAAGGGAGTGTGAAAGCAGGAGGGTTGTGGAAGGATGAGTGAGCCTGAGGTCAGGAGGTCAGGGAGGGGGGTATTGTGAAGAGGGGGGAAGGGGTGAAGATGGCATGAGGGAAGTAAACTGAACATGGGAAAATGGGAGTGAGGTAAGAAGGTCATTGTTTAAGGGAAGGCAATGAGCTGTGGAGGGAATAAGGGAAGAAGTGAGGGGGAAGAATAGGGAAAGTAGAAGGATAGAGGGAAAGAGATAGAGAGGGCAGGGGAAGGACGAGGGTACGACAGCACAACGATATGATCCTTGGGTATAATGGTTCACATGGTTAGGCTATGATACCCAGGGGCTGTCATGTCGTGATCAAGGGAGAGCCGTGCTATCGTACTCAAGAGTCGTACCGTCGTGCTCAAGGGGATGAAACGTGACTGGGTGGCTGGCAGTAGTAACTGTCCAAGTGAGTGTATATAGAAAGGAGGGAAAGGAGAGAGCTGAAGTTGTGGCTGGCCCTCTGAATAACTGCATCAAGGGAGAGAAGTATCAACTGTCCTCACCACAGCCTCTGACTTATCTGATACTTTTCATGAACAAAGAATTAGTTTCATTTTGGCTGTGACTTTAACACCACAAAAACTGGTTCTGACTCTGAGTCTGATTTCACTTTGAAAATCAAAAGATTCAGCTCTACCTTTGATGATGTCTCTGACTCATTAAAACTATGATTCTCTTTTAACTTTCACTTTTACTCAGGAGTGACTAAAGATTCGGTCTTGACTATGAGTGAGGCTGTCCATATGAACATGATTCTTCTAACCTGGAACTATGCACTGGACCTAGGGCAGAAGTATAGCCAAAAGAGAGAAAAAGTCCCTTCCTTTTACAACATCATACTGAGGAGGATGGCACCGGCAGCACCTTCCCCAAACTCTCCAGCTGACTGTCATGTATCTCCAACAGCGGTAAGTGTGGCAGACCCAATAGAAACGCTCGGAATGTTTGCCTAAAACATTTTCATGTTGAAGTAACCGTCACGTAAGGAAGCAGTGGCCTGGTGTTTGCCTTCTAAGGATAGTGTGTGATGTGAAGCCGTGCTGTGGGCTCCAATGTGGGTGCGGCCGAAGTAAGGCATCATCAATAAATGACGGGACACGAGAGGAAATGTCTTCCATCCTCAGTACCGTCAACTACTCCAGCGGTAGTTCCTCCCATGATAATACCTCCAAGGACGATTATAGCCAGCCGAACTCTCTGTAAATAAAAAAATGTTATCATAAATATTTTGGTGTCTTGCATCTTCTCTGTGTACTGAGAAGCCATTACGTCCAACAACCTACATTTTCGAGCATTCTTTGTCTCCTGTTGTATGTTGATCCCTCTTGCAGTTTTCTCATGTCTAGTTCTCTCTCTCTCTCTCTCTCTCTCTCTCTCTATCTCTCTCTCTCTCTCTCTCTTTATCTGATATAAGAAATA
>JAUUDW010321090.1:0-21156 GCA_032361385.1 Panulirus guttatus
CGCTCCTGAGCCCCGCTTCAGTTCTGCTACTCCTCCTCCTCCTCCTCCTCCTCTCCCCCCCAAGACACACACATCCAATCACTCGTCCCCAGACCCAGATCCTCTTTCTCACAGCTCACACACGCCCTTAATTAGTCGTAAGTTCTTGTCCTTCTCTGTCCTCCGTCATCTTAACGAAAGCGATTTTCGCTGTTTTGTCAGTGGGGTGATATTAGCCTCAACACAGTAAAGCAGTTTGTGAGTATTTCTTATTAATGGAGTTGATATATACACTTCTTCCGTAGTGCGCCACAGTTACTTTAAAGACGTGATAAGCTGACAGCAGGGATTACTTTGTGTTGGTTGCGACCACAAGTAGTAGTTACTGAACAGTGGAAGGGACACACACACACACACACACACACACACAGCAGACTCTGTGCAGGAACCGCCTCAGCACACGGCAGATAATTCCCGGTCCTACGTGACCTTAGCGTAGTCCAGTTATCAACATTTTTTTTTTCCAGTGAAGTGTTAACATTAATATCCTTGTCATTACTGGAATCTTAACCGTGTGTTGGTTAGCTGGCAACACCTCACGAGTCTTAGGTCAGGTATACTACTTGGCACTTCCGCACACTAGAGGGCAGGTTTACCTCTTCGCACGCTGGTACACCATGCGCATGGGTTTACCTTCCCACACGACGACGGTAGCAGAGCAGTACACTCACGCGTGGTAGACTATCACCCCCCGTAGTAGTTAGTGTTGGTACCCCTGACCCCTTCACCATCTCTTAAGCTGCCTCGTGCACCTCATTCTCAACCGCCGCCTCACTCTATCCCCTCTGTTGTTGACTCCCAGATTATTAATTTAGTCCTCACAACTTTGTATACTGCTTGTTAACACACCCGTACCTACCTACCTGTCTTCTTCAAGCTTAGACTTACTTAGATTAATAAGCATTAAGACTTTTATCCCCCAATGTGTTTCAGCTTTAATACAGGTCAGTTGTGTAGTGTTACTAGTCCTTGAATGATATCCATTGGGAACTTGGCATACAGATGTGACTTTATATACATTCCAGTCTTTTCTCTCGTCACCTTTTTCCATCGTGACCAGGCCACCCTGACCTGCCTGCCTGCCGACCCCGTGCTGACGATGTGGTTAGACCACTCGAGTTGAGAGAGAATTAATTTAAAACACTTCTTACAACTTCACTCTGTTCTGTAGTTGATGGACAGTACATTAAAAGAAATACTTAACTTTTTTTTCACTGTATGATTGATCGTGGCATTTAAAATGGACGCGTAGCTCAAAGTTTACTTAGATGAGTTGAGGTAGAAAGAGAAAAGATAACTTTCGACATTTTTTACTTCGACTTTTTGATATCTGAGGTTGAGAGTCGGATGTTAGCACACGTGGTAAAGATGACAAGTTTAAAGCATGTAGTATAGACCAGTGCTGTTCAGACTTCAGTTTTTCATATACCCTTCGGAAAGTTTCAACTACTTGATACAAGTGCATTTTTATTTTTTATTTGGTAATTTTCCTGAAGGATGTATTGAAAAAGGAATTAATTCATACTATGAATATACTTATTAAAGAATTTAAAAGCTTTTTGGAAAAATTATTAAGAAATGTATTGAATTTTTTTTTTAAAGATACATCCTCTCGGGGACACAAAACGGTAATTACATACACAAATAATGAACTTGGAAAGTATTTTACCAGGTGCGGTGTCTGCTTCGTTAGTTGATGATAGGCCGTCAGTCATATGGGGAAAAAGTAAAACTTTTCTGGGACTTTGTTGATAACGTTTTCAGAGCCTTGTGGTACTACTACATAGTGGTTCCGGCACTGCGCTTTGAATACCACTGTATAAATCGTCTCTCAGTTGACAGGTTGACCAGCTAGGTAGTCGGAACACGAGTGTGGCTATTTGTTATTCTTTCTCGAAGACTTACTTAAGTCACAGACAAATGTCTTCATCGAGTTCGGTAGTCACGGACAAATGTCTCCATCGAGGTCAGGCCTGAAATGAAATACAGAACCGGCTTAAGAAATAGACATTTAAGGAGGCAAGAAATAATCCCCAAGAGTTTAGGAGGATATAGAAAACAAGCCGTTTAAAAGTGGTGCAGTTTGCAGCAATCAGAGAAAAAGACATGAGAGGGTAAGGAGGGAGTTGAAATCTTGAAATATTTATTTATGACCGGTAAAAGATTTTTCCAACCGTGCCTTCACGGTGATGGCATGCGGACGTACGCGCACTCCCCAGCCAGTATGTTGGGCGGCGGATGGCTGTGGCGGTGGGTGGCTCGCCTGCTAAAGCCTCATGACGAGGGAGGAAGGGCCGGCCGTAGCAGGGCCGCCCCGCCCCGCCCCGCCCCGGCCACCCAGGAGTTTGGACGCCCCACCATAAACTCAGGCTACAAACTCGAACGAACTTAAAGCATCGGACGCAGACTTTATGTATTTATTTATTTATTTTCCGCGTAGAAAACAAATGAACGTTCGTAAAAATTGAAGACACAAAACTGGATATTCTTTTAAAAAGCTGCGAGATATAAGATTAAGCGTGCGCTTTATATCTACGATACAATATTGGACTCTCCATAAACCCAGGATACAGAATTGTAAACTCCATGAATTCGGGGGGAAAACGGCGAGGCCCGGGGCCCCTCGGTAAATACAGAGAAACAAATCTTGAAAACAGCGCATGTGTGGGTTCGCCTCCTAGCACGCTAACCACGTCTAGACGGAAGCAAACAGTCATTCACCCCGCCTGACCCACTTAGAATAGTAGCTGAGGTTAACCCCCCAAAAAAATACTAACTTTTAATCCAACTTATAACTGTGAGTAACTTAACACAGTGACGCTGTGTCTCCTAACCTAACCTAAACACCAAATTTTCTTGCTACTTTCTCACCCTACACGCATGTACACATACCTCCGACTGTTTTCAATTGTTTTTTTTAGAGATTTTCTTGCGATTTCCTGAGTGGTTTGTTTTATTTCAATTTTTGTTGAAATATTGTGTATACAATTTGATTGCCAAACCGACAGGAGGGAGTGGCCACGGAGGGTACGTACACGTAAAATATTTTGTGTTTAGGTCCTGTTACCACATTGAATAATGACTCCAGTGTTTTTCTAAATGAAGTTTACTTAGTATTTTTTTATTCGTCTATATAGTTAGTGTTTATTGTTGTCGTAGATATTGCTGTCAACATTTGCATTTATTTAAGAGTGATGATTACCTGTTGTTATATATAATTAATGTAAAGAATGCTAGTTATCTTACATAGGGTTATCCTAGTCACGACCATCCCTCCCTACCTTACCCTCCTTCCCTAACACTCCTGCCTTCTACGACTACTTGTGGTGGTCACTAATCGTGCACGGTGGTGCCCTTCCTCTCCCCCCCCCACCTTGCAGCGGTGGACGGGTCGTGGGCCTCGTGGTCGTCCTGGTCCACCTGTGGTCCCGACTGTCGCCACCACCGGCAGAGGTCGTGCTCCTCCCCGGCGCCCCAGCACGGAGGTCGTTACTGCCTCGGGGACGACTTCGCCTCCTCCAACTGTACCGGGGGAATGTGTCGTGGTGAGTACGACTCTCTTGTTTCTTTTTTTTTTTTGGTATTTAGTAGAACGACCACCTTGTTACTGTCCTGGGCCGTGTGATTCGGTGAATACGACCCCGTCTGTACCATTCCCGCTTCTCTAGCCCTGTACCGAGTCGAGTATGGCGGTAATTGTTATTACTGGTGTCGCGTTTCCTGCAGTCGTGTGCCTCTCGAATGGCACACGCTGCGGGAGCAGCACGCGCTCCCTGGCCGCTGTGACTATGTGCTGCCTTGCCCCTGTTATCTTATGCTCCTCCTGAAGAAGGTGTCTGTGTCCCTCGTACGTCGCATTTGTCGTGTACCGAAGGACGAGTGGACTCGGTCTGATGATACGGAGCAACTCCGATCACGGTGCCGGGTTCCACACTATACTGTCCCATGGCCGGCGGCAGCCCCCCACAAGTGCATAGACACGCTTTTGGGGAGCGCGCCGTGAAAATACTGCAGCCATCCACTCTGTAAATACTGAGTGAAAAGCGAATAAAAAAAAAGAAATGGAAGGGAGAAATTATTTTATCCGGGAGGCGAGATTTAACGTTCGTGTGTATGTGTGGGTATATATGGCTCTGTGGCCGTTTTTTATGGGCGTGTGTATGCGCATCTCTCTCTCTCTCTCTCTCTCTCTCTCTCTCTCTCTCTTCACGCGTGTTGTGCGCGTTCCCCATCGCAGCAGTAGCGCACGCTCAAGAGGGAGGAGCCGCTTTGGTCCATCATCCCTGTATTACAAGGGCCTCACCCCATTACGTTCTCAGCTACAGGAGGCTCGTCCCCCCATTGCTATCTCAGCCGCACGGTTATCGCCCCCCATTAGTTTCAGCTACAGGGTCTTCATTACCCTCTCAGATATACGTTCTTCGTTATCATCGTCCCATCAACTCCGGGGTAGTCTGGCCTGGATTTCGTCAATTTTCGGATTCCTCGTTGCATTATTTTCTCAACCACTGGGCTCCTTCCGCCACATTACTCCTACGTACAGGACCGCCATCCCATTCCTCTTACTGAACTGCAACACCCCATCACTCTCACTCGGTTACATCACCGTCCCATTACTCTCACTGAATTGCCTCGTCCCGTGTGTGAACTGCATCAACCCCATCACTCACAGAACCAGCCGCTTACCCTGTTATTCTTCCGCAGTTGCGAGTTTTGCCTGGACTGCCTCACCTCATGCTCACAAGACTGTCTGACCCCATTACTCGCACTGAATTACTTCAGCTCATTGCTCCCACTGAACTGTCCCGCCGTTGCTTTTCCCGAAATGCTCACGTCCGGTGAACCATCCCTCCGCGTTACTTTGCCGAGCCATCCATCTCTCTCTCCCATCGCGGGATCGACCCATCCATCCCTTCTTTCTCGCCGGTCGTTCCCTCCCCATTACTCCCACCGAACTGCCTCATACGACCCCCTCATCGCCCCGTGTCTTTGTCCGGGACACAGTCGCTCCTCATGCCCAGGGATGGCAGGTACACCTCCTTGGGAGGGACAGCATTTATCAACTCCTCGAGCCCGATGGTATGACCATTTGGTTTATAAATGACCTGACCTTTGACCTAACCGACCCTCAAGAGCCAGGTCAAGCCCTAGGGTTATATACTCAAGGGCTAAGGACAGTTTTCCAGCTCGAGAATATACCATTAGGTGAAAGGCATATATGTACATGGGAGAGAGAGAGAGAGAATGTATCAGGCATATACAACGAGAAGTCGAGCACGGAAATCGGACGCGCGCGTCGAATGCAGGCAAGTCTAAGTATAACGTCGACCGTAATATACTTAATACATGCAGGAACACACGCGCCTGTTGCTTGAACAGTTCAGAATGAGTAGCTGGTCTGCGAGAATAGCCAGAATGTGTATTATAGCTCGCTAACGTAACCCGCCTCGCTGCAACTGGACACCGGTGCGGCATTACACATGTATATATGCCTGGGAAAAAAACATTTTCCATATTCTGTATACTCACCCACTCGGTCGATGAGATTCAGCTATGTTTATGGAGTTTATGGAAAAAAACAGAAAACCAGGTTTCCCCCCATACTGTGAAAAAGGATTGTCATGTTTTCCAGTAAACGGGAATAAAAATTGTTGTAAATTTCACTTGTTGATACTAATGTTTAGTTCAGCCGGAGGGCTGGAGGAGGTTATGGTAGTCTGCTTCCGTTTGTATTCAGTGGCTGAACTCGTTCGAGCATCATGACAGTTAAGATCACCGGCCTTTACAGCACCTGGTATAGACCCCTCGAAACCCTGTCATTCCGGCTGTATATGTCTCTCTTCCTCCCTCACAAATTACAGGCAAGTCAAAGGAAAGATAACGAACGCATTAGAGACGCAATTTAAGGCCATTGGAAGGCTTCACCCCGGGGAGTTTGATGTCAGGCTCTCATGTTGGAACGGCGCGGCGGTTCAGCGAGGGAGGGAGGGAGGGAGGCTGCGTGTGATGTGTGTGGTGATGCCTTGCCCTGACCCGGGAACCTGCTGGGAGAGGACTCTCCAGACTTCGACCAGCCACCTTAGGCTGAAGCTTGTGGTGGTGGTGGTGGTGGTGGTATGGTTCTGCGTGGGTTGCTGTGGTGTGAGGTGTGGTTATGGTGGTGTAAGGATGCCAACGGAAGTTCCTTTGGTGTAGGTGTCGTGATGGAAGGCGTAGTGGTGTGTACCGGAATCACTGTGGTATGGGTGTAGGAGTCCTGATGGGCAAGTGGTGACGAGATGGTGTGTGTGTGTGAGTAGGAGGGGTCGCAGTGCTGAGGTAGTGTGTGTGCCGTGGTACAAGGTGGTATTATGGATGTGGTTGAGGCTCAGCGAGAGGGTACTGGCTGGAGCTGTGGTGGTGCCGGGAAGCGCAGACGTAATGCTCAGTGTTCAAGTCGTGACGATGCCGTGTGGTGGATGGTGTGGGGTGTGAGGGTGTGGGCGCGAGGTGTGGCTAGGGTATGGGCGCGGGCGCACGACAGGTCCGCAGTATCAGTGACCTCATCCGTCATGGTAGCTGCCACGCCCCGCTAGGGGGAGCCACCGGACCCAACACGGGACGTGGTATGGTAGCAGCATTTTACCGCACCGAGGAATTTGTGGATGGATGGGCAGGAGACGGTGCCTCAAGCGCAGAATGTCTCTGGGTAAATAGATGAAGTGAGTTTTACGTTTACTGGTCCAGCACTCGGCCGGTGAGGTCCCGCGCTTGTGGCGTCACTTGCTGGCAATATACTTTTTTTCTATTTCAACTTCGAAAAATAAAAGTTGATGGGATTTTTTTTTTGTCCATTTGCTTACTTCAGCAGACGAGTTGAGTTATTCTTGATGTCTCTCGAAGTTTTTGTTGCAGTTCGAGATGCATCTCGCGATTACTTTATTGCCATAAAGGATGTTGAGCACTGTCGGAGATTAAGAGTACACAGCCTGTAGATTGTGCCGATAAGGATATATAGGACGATAGGTTCAAGACGGTGTTGTGGTTGGTCCCCGGTGGACCGGAAAGCAAGGTTACGTGTTTGGCCGGAAACAGTCGGGGTGAGTGTACGTGTGCGTGGTGGTGACCTGACCGGGTGTACATGTGTGTGGTCGTGACATGACCGAGCGTACGTGTGTGTGTGTGTGTGTGTGTGTGATGGCGACCTGACCTGAAGGAAGATGACACAGGCACACAGTACCATTCAGATTCCCAGGCCTGCTTCAGACAACCCAAGACCTAATACTGTTTACGTCTCAAGACCTAATACTGTTTACGTCTCCAGCCGCCTGGACCACGCCCATCACAACCGTATCCGTAACAGGTGTACAACACTTAATATTCCACCGGCACGCCAGAGTGACGTTGATCTCCCTCATTCCGACATCCCCCGCAGAGGTGAGATGGTGAGGGAGATTTTTTTTCGGCGGGGAGTGTAGGGGGAGGCTATGGAGGGTGAGGGTGCCCAGCCTGCCCGCCACGCTGACACATGTACTGCTCCAGGGGGGGCCTGACAGCTCCAAGTTGTGACTGGGCCCCACAATTTAGGTAAGGGGGGCCCCGGTTCCAGACGTGTAGGATAGGTCAGGTTTAGGAGGAGTGGGGTAGAGCCTCAGGGTCACCATCCGACCCCATCCCGCGAGCCGTAGGAGTGGGTGTAATGAACAGGTTTGCAAGAACACTGACATGGAGAAATGGCGTCCCAATGTCATGTGTGACGACAGGTGGTGGCTTGTGAGTGTAAATGTTTCCTGAGGTGCTGCCTCCCACCTCACCTCACCTCACCCTCGGCTCGGAGTCTCCTACCACGAACCGTTGCCTGAGGATCCTCATACAGCAAGGTGGCTTTGTTGTATATGTTATAGAGCGTGCCTTCTGCCTATCCTCCAGACACTTTAGTTTTCTGAAAGAAAATTGTGGCATTAGAACGATTTGGTAAATACACTTTGATACTACACTTGTATGAATACAGTATGAATACACTTACGAACTGTGGTACAAGTACAGTGCTAGTATGAATACGCTTACGAAGTATGGTATTGATGATAAACTTGTATGAATACACTCAAGAACTGTGGTATTCATATACTTTCATGTAATCAATAACTGGTGCTGTTGCTCGAAGACACTTGATCTCTAGTTATCTTTATAAGACCTCTGGTGTCGTTTGTCTTCATTCTGTGTTTCCTTCTTTTAATTTACGCCGGGTCGCGGGTTATTATGTATTCCTCCGAAGAGGAAAACGTGATGTTTTTCGCTTTGTTTGTCTTTATCGCATCAGTCAGCCAGTTCAACCCGAAAGATAGTGAAGAAGCGTTTGATTTGACCCTTACAGGTTGGTCAGTCACCAATGGTGTCCAGGGTTTAGTGCAGAGGGCATTTGGCATGACTCATAATAAGGGTCAAGTCAGACGCTGGCGGAGGTTAAACGCATCTTTATACCACCTGACCCATGAGGGCTGAGTCAGAAACCAGTGGTGTCGAGGGTGCAGTGAAGATGGCCTTTAACCTAACCCATAAGGGTGTGGTGAACATGAGTGCGGTGGCATTTCCCTCCCTAGAGAACCTGACGGTGAATGATAGTACGGAAGAAGACACACTGCATTCGTCCGCTAACGTTGGCGTTACAGCCTTGCGGAAGTACTCCGGACGTTGTCTGTCTTCCAAACCAGCCTCCTATTCTTCTCCTTCCAGATCTGACTCTTGTCTCTTCGGGTTTTACCTGCCTTCCTTCGTCTCCGCTGCACTAACCACTCATCCCTTTCGGCTGTACCTCTCACCATTCTCATCCAGCTGTACTTCCCACTCATCACCAGCTCTCTCTTATTTTTTTATGTTGCAGGCTCCAGTCACGGACAAAAGTCCACATCAAGGCCGGGCCCTAATTGAAAAATAGAATTAAGAAACGCGGAAAAAACAGGGAAAGCATTTACGAATTTTTGAGAAAGTGAAAGACCTGTCTTTTCAAATGAGCCCGGTCATAGTTATTGGGAAAGACATGAGAAGGTAGAGTTCCAAAGCTTTGACGTATAGGGAAAGAAGCTGTTATCTAAACGACACACCCTTGAGCTGCCAATGGCCACACAATAATCGTGTGACGCAGCAGCTTGCCTAGTACTTCGTGGTCTAGATACTGGTGAGGCAAAAATTGCAGGTAATAGTTCAGGGAATTTTGTACCCAAAAATAGATATTGTTTGAACATTGAAATATAACATAATGAAACTCTTCTATACTTGAAACAGTCACAGGAAAAGTCTCAAAATGTTTTCCCTCACCGATAGATACCCACTAAATAAGAAGCGAATTATCACAAAATCTTTGAAAAATGTTATTATTTTAATACTTACTTAAAAGCCTTAATAAATGTTACACAGTATTCCAACCCCAGATTTGAGTTCGGGGTGTAAAATAGACCATATGCTAAGATGCACAAGAAAATCTATTTTACTGAGAAAAATAAAAATTGCAGGTAAAAGTTCAGGGTATTTTTTACCCCAAGAAACTTTTTGTTTCAAAATTGAAATATAGCACAATGAAACTGTTTTATGCTTCAAATAATCACAAAATAAGACTCAAAATGCTTTCCCTTACCGATAGATACTCAATAAATACGTAGCGAATTATCACAAAATCTTTGAAAAATCTTATTTTAATACTGAATTACAAGCTTTGATAAATGTTAAACAGTATTTCAATTCCAGATTCATATTCGGTGTGTAAAATAATCCATCTACTGAGGTGTACAAGGATATCTGTTTTTCCTGCGAAAAATCCGAAAATTGCAGGTAATGATTAGTTCAGGATATTTTTTACCCCAAAAAACTTTGTTTGAAAATTGAAATATAACATACTGAAACTCTTCTATACATGAAATAATCACAGAAAAAGTCTCATATGCTTACTCTTACCGATAAATACCCAGTAAATAAGAAGCGAATTATCACAAAATCTTTGAAAAATCTTATAATTCAAGTACTTAATTACAGGCATTAATGAATCTTAAACAGTATTTCAACCCCAGATTCATATTCAGTGTAAAATACTTCTGATACTCAGGTGTACAAGGAAATCTATTTTCCTGAGAAAAATACCAAAAATTGCAGGTAATAGTTCAGGGTATTTTTTAACCCAAAAAACTTTTTGTTTGAAAATTGAAATATATCATAATGAAACCCATATATACTTGAAATAATTACAATAAAACGCTTAAAATGCTTTCCCTTACCGATAGATACCCAATAATTACGTAGCGAATTATCACAAAATCTTTGAAATATCTTATTATTATAATACTTGAATACAAGCCTTAATAATTGTTAAACAGTATGTCAACCCCAGATTCGTATTCTGTGTGTAGAATACTCCATATACTAAGGTGTTCAATTATATCTATTTTTCCGAGAAAAATGGAAATTTTGCAGGTAATAGTTCAGGGTATTTTTTACCCCCCAAAACTTTTTGTTTGAAAATTGAAATATAACATAATGAAACGCTTCTATACTTGAAATAATCACAGGAAAAGTCTCAAAATGCTTTCTCTTACCGATATATACACAGTGATTACGAAGCGAATTATCACAAAATCTTTGAAATATCTTATCATTCAAATTCTTAATTACAAGCCTTAGTTAATCTTTAACAATATTTCAACCCCAGATTCGTTTTCAGTGTGTAAAATACTTCTTATACTGAGGTATACAACGAAATCTCTTTATCTTTTAAAAATACCAAAAATTGCAGGTAATAGTTCAGGGTATTTTTTAAACCCAAAAAACTTTTTGTTTAAGAATTGAAATATATCATAATGAAACTCATCTATACTTGAAATAATCACAATAGAAGGCTCAAATTGCTTTTCCTTACCAATAGATACCCAATAAATACGTAGCGAATTATCAAAAAATCTTTGAAATATATTGTTATTTTAATACTTGTTTACAAGCCTTAATAAACATTAAACAGTATTTCAACCTCAAATTCGTATTCGGTGTGTAGAATAGTCCATATACTGAGGTGTACAAGGATATTTATTTTCCTGAGAAAAATGCAAAAAATTGCAGGCTGTAAATAGTTCAGAGTATTTTTTTACCCCAAAAAACGTTTTGTTTGAAAATTGAAATAAAACATAATGAAACTCTCCTATTCTTGAAATAATCACAGGAAATGTCTCAAAATGCTTTCTCTTACCAATAAATACCCAGTAAATGCGAAGCGAATTATCACAAAATCTTTGAAATATCTTATGATTTTGATACTTGATTACAAGCCTTAATAAATATTAAACAGTATTTCATCCCCAAATTCTTATTCGGCTCGTAAAATAATCCATATACTGAGGTGTACAAGGATATCTATTTTCCTGAGAAAAATGCAAAAAATTGCAGGTAATAGTTCAGGTTATTTTTTCCCCCCAAAGCTTTTTGATTGAAAATTGAAATATAACATAATGAAACTCTTCTATACTTGAAATAATCATAGGAAAAGTCTCAACATGGTTTCTTTTATCCGATAAATACCCAGTAAATACGAAGCGAATTATCACAAAATCTTTGAAATATCTTATCATTTAAATTCTTAATTACAAGCCTTAGTGAATCTTAAACAATATTTCAACCCCAGTATCGTATTCAGTGTATAAAATACTTCTTATACTGAGGTGTACAAGGAAATCTATTTTCCTGAGAAAAATACCAAAAATTGCAGGTAATAGTTAAGGGTATTATTTAAGCCAAAAAGCTTTTTGTTTTATAATTGAATTATATCAAAATGAATCTCATCTATACTTGAAATAATTACAGTAAAAGGCTCAAAATGCTATCCCTTACCGATAGATACCCAATAAATACGTAGCGAATTATCACAAAATCTTTGAAATATTTTATTATTTTAATACTTCATTACAAGCCTAAATAAATGTTTAACAGTATTTCAACCCTAGATTCGTATTCGGTGTGTTAAATAGTCTATATACTGAAATGTAAAAGGATATCTATTTTCCTGAGAAAAGAGCGAAAAATTGAAGGGTATTTCTACCCCAAAAAACTTTTTGTTTGAAAATTGAAATATAACATAACGAATCTCTTCTATACTTGAGATAATCACAGGAAAAGTCTCAAAATACTTTCTCTTATTGATAAATACCCAGTAAACACGAAACGATTTATCACAAAATCTTTGAAACATCTTATCATTGAAATTCTTAATTACAAGCCTTAGTGAATATTAAACAATATTTCAACCTCAGATTCGTATTCAGTGTGTAAAATACGTCGTATACTGATGTGTACAAGGATATCTATTTTTCTGAGAAAAATACCAAAAATTGCAGGTAATAGTTCACGGTATATTTTTTAACCCCAAAAACGTTTTGTTTGAAAATTGAAATATATCATAAAGAAACTCATCTATACCTGAAGTAATCACAATGAAAGGCTCAAGATGCTTTCCCTTACCGATACATACCCAATTAATACGTAGCGAATTATCAAAAAACCTTTGAAATATCTTATTTTGATAATTGATTACAAGCCTTCACAAAAGTTAAACATTATTTCAGCCCCAGATTCGTATTCGGTGTGTAAAATAGTCCACATACTGAGGCGTACAAGGATATCTATTTTCCTGACTAAATACAAAAAATTGCAGGTAGTAAATAGTTCAGAATATTTTTTACCCCAAAATACTTTTTGTTTGAAAATTGAAATGTAACATAATGAAACTCTTTTATACTTGAAATAATCATAGGAAAATCTCAAAATACTTTCTCTTACCGGTAAATACCCAGTGAATATGAAGAGAATTATCACAAAATCTTTGACATATCTTATCATTCAAATTCTTAATTACAAGCCTTAGTGAATCTGAAACAATATTTCAACCCCAGATTCGTATTCAGTGTGTAAAATACTTCTTATACTGAGGTGTACAAGGAAATCTATTTTCCTGAGAAAAATACCAAAAATTGCAGGTAATATAGTTCAGGGTATTTTTTTAACCCAAAAAACTTTTTGTTTGAAAATTGAAATATATCATAATGAAACTCATCTCTACTTAAAATAATCACAATAAAAGGCTGAAAATGCTTTTCCTTAACAATAGATACCCAATAAATACGTAACGAATTATCACAAAATCTTTTTGATATATCATTATTTTAATACTTGATTACAAGTCTTAATAAATCTTAAACTGTTTTTCAACCCCAGATTCGTATTCGGTGTGTAGAATAGTCCATATACTTAGGTGTACAAGGATATCTATTTTCCTGAGAAAAATGCAAAAAATTGTAGGTAATAAATAGTTCAGGGTATTTCTTTTACTCCAAAATACTTTTTGTTTGAAAATTGAAATATAACATATTGAAACTCCTCTATATTTGAAATAATCACAGGAAAAGTCTCAAAATGCTTTCTCTTACCAATAAATACCCAGCAAATACGAAGCAAATTATCACAGAATCTTTGAAATATCTTATCATTCAAATTCTTAATTACAAGATTAGTGAATCTTAAACAATATTTCAACCCCAAAATCGTATTCATTGTGTGAAATACTTCTTATACTGAGGTGTAAAGGGAAATCTATTTTCCTGAGAAAAATACAAAAAAATTGCAGGTAATAGTTTAGGGTATTTTTTAACCCAAAAAACTTTTTGTTTGAAAATTGAAATATATCATAATGAAACTCATCTATACTTGAAATAATCACAATAAAAGGCTCAAAATTCTTTCCCTTACCGTTAGATACCCAATAAATACGTTGCGAATTATCACAAAATCTTTGAAATATCTTATTATTTTGATACTTGATTACAAGCATTAATATATGTTAAACAGTATTTAAACCCCAGATTCGTATTCGGTGCGTAGAATAGTCCATATACTGGAGTGTACAAGGATATCTAATTTCCTGAGAAAAATGCGAAAAATTGATGGGTATTTTTACCTCCAAAATCTTTTTGTTTAAAAATTGATTTATAACACAAGGAATGTCTTCTATACTTGAAATAATCACAGGAAAAGTCTCAAAACGCTATCTCTTACCGATAAATACCCAGTAAATACGAAGCGAATAATCAGAAAATCTTTGAAACATCATATCTTTCAAATTCTTAATTAAAAGCCTTACTGAATCTTAAACAATATTTCAACCCCAGATTCGTATTCAGTGTGTAAGATACTTCTTATACTGAGATGTACAAGGAAATCTATTTTCTTGAGAAAAATACCAAAAAGTTCAGGTAATAGTTCAGGATATTTTTTAACCAAAAAAAATTTTTGCTTGAAAATTGAAATATATCATAATGAAACTCATCTATTCTTGAAATAATTACAATAAAAGGCTCAAAATGCTTTCCGTTACCGATAGATACCCAAAAAATACGTAGCAAATTATCACAAAATCTTTGAAATATCTGATGATTTTAATACTTGATTACAATCCTTGATAAATGTTAAACAGTATTACAACCTCAGATTCGCATTTGGTGTGTAGAACAGTCCATATACTGATGTGTACAAGGATATCTATTTTCCTAGAAACATTGCCAAAAATTGCAGTTAATAGTTCAGTTTTTTTTTTTTTTACCCCAAAAAACTTTTTGTTTGTAAATTGAAATATAACATAATGAAACTCTTCTATACTTGAAAAAATCATAGAAAATGTCTCAAAATGCTCTCTCTTACCGATAAATACCCAGTAAATACGATGCAAATTATCACAAAATCTTTGAAATATCGTATCATTCAAATTCTTATTTACAAGCCTTAGTGAATCTTAAACAATATTTCAACCCCAGTCTCGTATTCAGTGTGTAAAATACTTCTTATACTGAGGTGTAAAAGGAAATCTATTTTCCTGAGAAAAATACCAAAAATTGCAGGTATAGTTCAGGGTATTTTTCAACCCAAAAAACAATTTTGTTGAAAATTGAAATATATCAAAATGAAACTCATCTATACTTGAAATAACTACAATAAAAGGCTCAAAATGCTTTCCATTAA
This sequence comes from Panulirus guttatus, assembly GCA_032361385.1. NCBI lineage: Eukaryota > Metazoa > Arthropoda > Malacostraca > Decapoda > Palinuridae > Panulirus > Panulirus guttatus. The sequence continues at coordinate 15,061 of JAUUDW010321090.1, forward strand.
CGATACATACCCAATAAATATTTAGCGAATTATCACAAAATGTTTGAAATGTGTTATTATTTTAATACTTGATTACAAGTCTTAATAAATGTTAAACAGTATTTCAACCCCAGATTTTTATTTGGTGTGTAAAATAGTCCATATAGTGAAATGTACAAGGATAACTATTTTCCTGAGAAAAATACGAAAAATTGAAGGGTATTTTTCCCCCAAATATCTTTTTGTTTAAAAATTGAAATATAAGACATCGAATCTCTTCTATACTTGAAATAATCACAGGAAAAGTTTCAAAATGCTTTCTCTTACCGGTAAATACCAAGTAAATACGATGCGAATTATCAAAAAATCTGTGAAACATCTTATCATTCAAATTCTTAATTACAAGCCTTAGTGAATCTTAATCAATATTTCAACCCCAGATTCGTATTCAGTGAGTAGAATAGTCCATATCCTGAAATGTACAAGGAAATCTGTTTTCCTGAGAAAAACACCAAAAACTGCATGTTTGAAAATTTAAATATTTCATAACGAAACTCATCCATACTTGAAATAATTACAATAAAAGGCTCAAAATGCTTTCCCTTACCGATATATACCCAATAAATACGTAGCGAATTATCACAAAAACTTTGAAATATCTTATGATTTTAATACTTGATTACAAACATTAATAAATGTTAAACAGTTTTTCAACCTCAGATTCGTATTCGTAGTAGAATTGTCCATATACTGAGGTGTGCAAGGATATCTATTTTCCTGAAAAAAATGCCAAAAATAGCAGGTAATATTTCAGTGTTTTTTATTTTTCTTTTTTACCCCAAAAAACTTTTTGTTTGAAAATTGAAATATAACATTATGAAATGCTTCTATACTTGAAATAATCATAGGAAAAGTCTCAAAATGGTTTCTCTTACCGATAAATACCCACTGAATAAGAAGCGAATTATCATAAAACCTTTGAAACATCTTATCAATGAAATTCTTAATTACAAGCCTTAGTGAATCTTAAACAATATTTCAACCCCAGATTCGTATTCAGTGTGTAAAATACTTCTTATACTGAGGTGTACGAGGAAATCTATTTTTCTGAGAAAAATACCAAGAATTGCAGGTAATAGTTCAGGGTATTTTTTAGCCCAAAAAACTTTCTGATTGGAAATTAAAATATACCATAATGAAACTCCTATATACTTGAGATAATCACAGAAGTCTCAAAATAGCTTCTCTTAATGATAAATACCCAGTAAATACGACGCGAATTATCACAAAATCTTTGAAACATCTTATCATTTAAATTCTTAATTACAAGCCTTAGTGTATCTTAAACAATATTTCAACCTCAGATTCGTATTCAGTGTGTAAGATACTTCTTATACTGCGGTGTACAAGGAAATCTATTTTCCTGAGAAAAATACCAAAAATTGCAGGTAATAATTCAGGGTACCTTTTTAAACAAAAAACTTTTTGTTTGAAAACTGAAATATATCATATTGAAACTCATCTATACTTGAAATAATCACAATAAAAGACTCTGAATGCTTTCCCTAACCAATAGATACCTAATAAATACGTAGCGAATTATCACAAAATCTTTGAAATATGTTATTTTGATATTTGATTGCAAGCCTTAAGAAATGTTAAACAGTATTTCAACCCCAGATTAGTATTCGGTGTGTAGAATAGTCCATATACTGAGGTGTACAAGGATATCTATTTTCCTGAGAAAAACGCAAAAAATTGCAGGTAATAAATATATCAGAGTATTTTTTACCCAAAAACTTTTTGTTTGAAAATTGAAATATAACATAATGAAACTCTTCTATACTAGAGATAATCACAGGAAAAATCTCAAAATGCTTTCTCTTACCAATAAATACCCAGTAAATACGACGCGAATTATCAAAAAATCTTTGAAACATATTATCATTCAAATTCTTAATTACAAGCCTTACTGAATCTTAAACAATATTTCAACCCCAGATTCGCATTCAGTGTGTAAAATACTTCTTATATTGAGGTGTAAAAGGAAATTTATTTTCCTGAGAAAAATACCAAAAATTGCAGGTAATAGTTGAGGGTATTTTTAACCCAAATAACTTTTTGTTTGAAAATTGAAATATATCATACTGAAACTCATTTAAACTTGAAATAATCACAGTAATAGGCTCAAAATGTTTTCCCTTACCTATAGATACCCAATAAATACGTAGCGAATTATCACAAAATCTTTGAGATATCTCATCTTTAACCCAAAAAACTTTTTGTTTGAAAATTGAAATATTTCATAATGAAACTCATCTATACTTGAATTAATCACAATTAGAGGCTCAAAATGCTTTCCCTTACCGATAGATACACAATAAATACGTAGCGAGTTATCACAAAATCTTTGAGATATCTTATTATTTTAATACTTGATTACAAGCCTTAATATATGTTAAATAGTATTTCAACCCCAGATTCGTATTGGGTGTGTAGTATAATCAATATACTGTGGTGTAAAAGGATATCTATTTTCCTGTGAAAAAATCGAGAAATTGCAGGTAATAGTTCAGGGTATTTTTTAACCCAAAAAACTTTTTGAATGCAAATTAAAGTATAACATAATGAAACTCTTCTATACTTGATATAATCACAGGAAAAGTCTCAAAACGCTTTCTTTACCGATAAATATCCAGTAAATACGAAACGAATTATCACAAAATCTTTGAAACATCTTATAATTCAAATTCTTAATTACAAGACTTAGTGAATCTTAAACAAAATTTTGACCTCAGATTCGTATTCAGTGTGCAATATAATTCTTATACTGAGACGTACAAGGAAATCTATTTTCCTGAGAAAAATACCAAAATTTCAGGTAATAGTTTAGTGTATTTAATAACCCAAAAGAACCTTTTTGTTTGAAAATTGAAATATATCATAATGAAACCCATGTATACTTTACAGTCACAATAAAAGGTTCAAAAATGTTTCCCTAACCATGAGATATCCAATAAATAAGTAGCGAATTATCACAAAATCTTTGAGATATCTTATTATTCTAATACTTGATTACAAGCCGTAACAAATGTTAAACAGTATTTCAGACCCAGATTCGTATTCGGTGTATAGAATAGTCCATATACTGAGGTGTACAAGGAAATCTATTTTCCTGAGAAAAATGCAAAAAATTGCAGGTAATAAGTAGTTCAGAGTATTTTTTACCCCAAAAACTTTTTGTTTGCAAATTGAAATATAACAAAATGAAACTCTTCTATACTTGAATTAATCACAGGAAAAGTCTCAAAGTGCTTTCCCTTACCGATATATACAAAGTAAATACGAGGCGAATTATCACAAAATCTTTGAAACATCTTATCATTCAAATTCTTAATTACAAGCCCTAGTGAATCTTAAACAATATTTCAAGCCCAGATTCGTATTCAGTGTGTAAAATACGTCTTATACTGAGGTGTACAAGAAAATCTATTTTCCTGAGAAAAATACCAAATATTGCAGGTATTTTTTTAACCCCAAAAAAAACTTTTTGTTTGAAAATTGAAATATATCAATGAAACTCATCTATAATAAAATAATCACAATAAAAGGCTCAAAGTGCTTTCCCTTACCAATAGACACCCAATAAATAAGTAGCGAATTATCAGAAAATCTTTGAAATATATTGTTATTTTACTACTTGATTACAAGCCTTAATAAATATTAAACACTATTTCAACCTTAAATTCGTATTTGGTGCGTAGAATAGTCCATATACTGAGGTGTACAAGGAATTCTATTTTCCTGAGAAAAATACCAAAAATTGCAGGTAATAGTTTAGGGTATTTTTTAACCCAAAAAGTTTTTTGTTTGAAAATTGAGATATATCATAATGAAACTCATCTAAACTTGAAAAAATCACAATAAAATGCTCAAAATGCTATCTTTTACTGATACATACCCAATAAATACGTAGCGAATTATCACAAAATATTTGAAATATTTTATTATTTTGATACTTGATTACAAGCTTAATAAATGTTAAACAGTATTTCATGCCGAGATTCTTATTCGGTTCGTAGAATAGTCCATATACTGAGGTGTACGAGGATATCTATTTTGATGACAAAAATGCGAAAAATTGCAGGTAATACTTCAGGGTATTTTTTTTACCCCAAAAAACTTTTTGATTGAAAATTGAAATATAACATAATGAAACTCTTCTATACTTGAAATAATCACAGGAATAGTCTCAAAATCCTTTCTCATATCGATAAATACCCAGTAAACACAAAGCGAATTATCACAAAATATTTGAAATATCTTATCATTTAAATTCTTAATTACAAGCCTTAGTGAATCTTAAACAATATTTCAACCCCAGTTTCGTATTCAGTGTGTAAAATACTTCTTATACTGAGGTGTATAAGGGAATCTATTTTCCCGAGAAAAATACCAAAAATTGCAGGTAATAATTCAGGGTATTTTTTTAAGCCAAAAAGCTTTTTTTTTTTTGAAAATGGAAATATATCATAATGAAATTCATCTATACTTGAAATAATTACAATAAAAGGCTCAAAATGCTATCCCTTACCGATATATACCCAATAAATACGTAGCGAAATATCACAAAATCTTAGAAGTATCTTATTATTTTAATACTTCATTACAAGCCTAAGTATATGTCAAACAGTATTTCAACCCCAGATTCGTATTCGGTGTGTTAAATAGTCCAAATACTGAAATGTACAAGGATATCTTTTTTTCCTGAGAAAATAACGAAAAGTTGAAGGGTATTTTTACCCCAAAACACTTTTTGTTTGAAAATTGAAATATATCGAATCTCTTCTATACTAAAATTAATCAGAGGAAAAGTCTGAAAATACTTTCTCTTATCGATAAATACCCAGTAAACACGATGCAAATTATCAAAAATTCTTTGAAACATTCTTAATTAAAACTGTTAGTGAATCTTAAATAATATTTCAACCCCAGATTCGTATTCAGTGTGTAAAATACTTCTTATACTGAGATGTACAAGGAAATCTATTTTCCTAAGAAAAATACCAAAAATTGCAGGGTATTTTTTTAACCCAGAAAACTTTTTGTTTGAAAATTGAAATATATCATAATGAAACTCATCTATACCTGAATTAATTACAGCAAAAGGCTCAAATTGCTTTTTCCTTACCAATAGATACCCAATAAATACGTAGCGAATTATCACAAAATCTTTGAAATATTATATTACTTTAATACTTGATTACAAGCCTTAATAGATATTAAACAGTATTTCAACCTCAAATTCGTATTCGGTATGTAGAATAGTCTATATACTGAGGAGTACAAGGATATTTATTTCCCTGAGAAAAATGCAAAAAATTGCAGGTAATAGTTCAGGGTGTTTTTTAATCCAAAATACCATTTGTTTGAAAATTGAAATATATCATAATGAAACTTGTGTATACTTGAAATAATCACAATAAAAGGCTCAAAATGCTTTCCCTTACCGATAGATACCCAATAAATACGTAGCGAAGTATCAAAAAATCTTTAAAATATCTTATTATTTCAATACTTGACTACAAGCTTTAACAAATGTTAAACAATACATCAGCCCCAGATTCGTATTCGGTGTGTAGAATAGTCCATATACTGAGGTGTACAAGGATATCTATTTTCCTGAGAAAAATGCAAAAAATTGCAGGTAACAAACAGTTCAGGTTATTTTTTAACCTAAAAAACTTTTTGAAATCAAATTAAAATATAACATAATGAAACTCTTCTATATTTGAAATATCACAGGAAAAGTCTCAAAATGGTTTCTCTTTCCGATAAATACCCAGTAAATACGAAGCAATTATCACAAAATCTTTGAAACATCTTATCATTCAAATTCTTAATTACAAGCCTTATTGAATCTTAAACAATATTTCAACCCCCAAATTCGTATTCAGTGAGTAATATACTACTTATACTGAGGTGTACAAGAAAATCTATTTTCCTGAGAAAAATACAAAAAATTGCAGATAATAGTTCAGAGGGAGGGAAGCCAAAAGAGGGGAGTTTAGAGATGAGACCCCGATGCCACACCCTGTCAAAAGCCTTAGATATGTC